>CM047885.1:15072755-15365741 GCA_026212405.1 Petrea volubilis | reverse complement strand
CCGCCTTGAGTCCACCAACAGCCCAAGTTGTATTTGTCAACCGCCACTCGGCCTGCTCTAAGGAACAGGGATAACCGCCAAGGCTTATCCGTTCATAACCATCACAAGTAACTACCCACAGAAAACTGCCTATCCCTATTAGCCTTGCATGCACACAGCCACGTGCGCATAGCTTGTCCCATGTGCGCCCTGCACGGAGTGTGCACAATTGCGCGCATTCCAGCTCGCAAGGGCGAACGCTGCCCACACTCAGTGTGCGCCAACCTTCATCCTCAAGTGCACGAAGGCTTGCCACAATCCTTTGCTCACATCTCTGCTGGCATGAGCACGCTCAGCACATGCTCGCAAGAACCAAATGTCACAAGACGCCTCACTATCCCACATTAAGTCCGCACAGTTACCGCATATGTCCACATGGTGCACTTACCCATGTACAAACACTTTAGTCTGCCAATTGTTTGTAATGTGCCCGACTAATCTCGTTAAATATATTGGTTATAAATTAATTAAATTGATGTAATAATTCAAACATAATCTCGTTAAAAATGATCAATGATAAAAAAAATTTAAACAGTTGAAGAAAAATTAGATTAACTATTTAAACAGTTGATAAAAATTTTGTTGGCCAAATTTTTTACTATATAAATACATATAAAAGAAAACCATTTTTCACATATATCAGTTATAAAATTTAATTATTGTAATAATTCGAACATATTCTCAGTAAACTTTGTCAATGTTAATTGTTGGGTTTTTTAATATGAAAAGTTGGTGGCTGTTTCTTCTTTTCTTCATTTTTATGGAATAATAACTTCACTAAATTTTGGACTTTTTTGCAAGGAGTTGTTTTATTCTCTTTTCTATAATTTTACAAACTAAAGAGGAAAAGTATGTAATCCTCTTATGTTTATGTTCTTAAGCTAAACAATGATATATAGTTTCAATCAAATAGTCGAATATTTATCTATAAGCATTATAGTTCAATTTCGATAAAAAGAGCATATCAGAATATAGCAAAAATATATTTAATCAGTTTTATCCAAAAGATTAAAACTTTAATTAGAATATAAATTTAATAACCCCATTTACTTTAAGTATTTGGAATCATTATTATGTTAATTGTTTACTATTATTAAACTAATTTATTCTTTTACTTTTAAAAAATAAATCTTTTAAGCTATCATTTACCACATTGTATCTTTTTTAATACAAAATGCTCTTTTATGCATAATAAACATTCAAAATTAAACTTAGGCTGTTAAATGATTTGAATATATTAAAAACATATATAAACATCTATACTATCTATACTATTATATAAATAGGCATCACTTTTTATAACTACTTTTGGCCTGCCTATGTTTTTGGTCTATTAATTTTTTTATTACTTTCTGTTTCCTCTCTCCTTTTACATGATATTTCGATTGTCTATCCCCTTTTTCTCTACCCCCCGCTGCCCTCTATATCCTCTTTTATCTTCCAATGCTTTTTAATAATAATTTTTAAAATCTCTTTCTAGTTGTTTTCTTATTTTTTTAAAATTATTTTACTAATTTTACAAATCTTTTAAGAATAATTAAAAATATTTTTATAGTATAGATACTATCAAAAAATTTTAGTACGTCATTAATTAAATTATTCTTTCATTATGCATATACATCGGGTGTGCCAATATAAATAGTTTATGGATAAGTGTTAGTTTCAGTAAAATTATTTCAATTTTTATTTCAAGGGCTAAGTTATACTTAAGTAGTGATTAAAATCGTTCGATTGTGTATGATTATATTATAATATTATTTTTTATCAATTTTTGACATCACTATATTTAAATATAACGATTGTAAACATCAATTAGAATTTGTAGCATGCAGGGGGGTTAAACGAGACAAGGGATATAATTTGTGGGGCAAAAATGTATTTAACCTTAAAAAGTATGGTGTCACATAAGCACAACCGAGTGCTCACCAACACCAAGGCTCTCACGTGTTGCTTCTTCCTTTATTCAGGCACCAGCATAAATGTCGTACATTCTTTTTAAAAATACTTTTCTTGGGTATCACTTTTATTGGTAGAGTATGATTATATTAAAACAATTTCATTACTTGGTTTTTTTTAAATACTTTGTATATTTGTTTTGTAAGTATTTTCACATATATTAATTTTTCTTGAAATAAAGAAAATAAGTTGAGAAATTCAAAATAAATTTGTTGTCAATAGCATGAAACTACAATAATTGACTTAAGATATTCATATTTAAGTTCATGAAATATTGCTATTACAAAAATAAAATAAAATAAAATGTGATATGACATTTTAGTCGACCCAAATTAATGAACTTACACGTATATAATTTGTTGTTAAATTTATTTTTACAATTATAGTGTTTCAAAACCAAATAAATTGAAAATGTTCTTGACCGATAAACATCTAATCTTGACCGATAAACATCTAATTTGATTATAAACGCATCAAATGAACAAAACAAAAATGATAAATCAAATGAAACAACATTTTTTTTTTTTTGATTTATTATCAAAATCTGTTCTAGATAATGGACAATCTAGAACAAAACAATAAATCTAGTTACCATTTACACTTTTGAGTGCCGGTAATAAAATTGTTCTAATTCAATTAATTGAAAAAAACAAAGAGACAATTAATACTTCATAAAATTATTTCGGTTATTTCTCCATTTTCGTTAGGAAAAGATAATGTATTTAAAATAAGAAAAAAGAAACCAAAAAATTCCAAAAGTACGGGTTTGAAATATAAATATGAAACTAATTTCTGAGAATAATAATCAAATAATAATAAAAATAATTATTTTTATAAGAGTAATATTTTTTGTTAAAAGATGTCATACATTATTATTCGTTTTGTAATTAGTGAGGCGTGTGTGTGTGTGTGTGTGTGTGTGTGTATATAAGCATATATTCGTACACATAGGCGGTAATGAGTGTCAATATAAGTCTCCGACAAAGCAAAGAACCATTCATAGAACCCCAAAAGGTCCATTTCTTACTCAAGTGGTTTTCACAAACACACACACACACAGAGTCAATCACAGGTCAATTCTCGTTCCTCCGCCGTTAGACAGCCGCCGCGAGCGCCGGCATGGGCGGCGGCTACGGCACCACCACCACCGCCAGCGGCCACCAAAGTCAGCCCGCAGAAAATGGGGATTGTAAGAAGCTTGAAGCTCTGTCCCTCAATGGTGATGAACAACTGCTTGTAGATGGCCAACTGCTTGTCTCTGATAAGCCGGAGAAAGACCCCAGAAAAATCGCTAGAAAGTAGGCCCGTTTCCCCTCTCATTGTTGCTTTTGATTTTGCTGCTTTGTGTGGCTTTTGTATCACGCAACTGCATTATTTGCATTTTTTGGTTTTCTTTATTTTTTTTCTTGGTCTTTGGCTGGGTGATGATTTGTACCTATTTACTGTCAACAAGTCGTTTTTTTTTTCTTGATTTTTTTATGATCGGAAAATTTTGTTTGAGTAAAATTGGGAAGTTAGAGAGCAGCGAGAGAAGAATGGAGATGGCAATGCAATAGACAAGAAGAATTTTCGGGGGTTTTTCGGGGGGGGGGGGGGGGTTGGCAGCAGAGGCGCTGTACTAGATTATTTTGCAAGTAGGCAAGCTTCACCTTAATGACGAGGATGCTCTTTATTTCTGGTGTTTCTGTGGATTGTGAACTTTTGGGTTGGTAAAGCCAATGGGGAAGTGGCAAGGATTTTATCTGACCCGAATCTGTTCATCAACATTGTGAAGTTTGGGTGTGAAGAAGATGATACATTAGGAGCTTACCCTGTTGATTACTTGATGTAGTCAAATATTTAGGCAAAAATTTAAAAATATGCAAAATTTAATCATCTTAGAAGGTGTTTGGCTAAGCTTATTCTAAAGAGCTTATAAGCTTGTGGAGCTTATAAGATATTTTTGAAAGTTATAAATTGTAACTCTGTTTGTTAAAGATGAGAGCTTATAAGTTCTTTTAAGTGTAATGATGAACAAAATAAAAAAATTAATTTAATGCAAATAAATATTTTTTGAGATAGTATACATGTGATATTGGGAAAAAAAAATAAAGATATTTATGTCATTGTATCTATTAGCGTTAGACAACTTATAAGCTATTTCAATAAGGGGGATCTTACCTTTTTTCTTTATTTATTATTTTTTTTTTTGGAGCTTATAAGCGCCTAACAGCTCATTTTTGGAGCTTGTAGGCTCTTTTACTTAAAAATTTATCAAACACTGTTGAAGAGCTTATAAGCTCTCAAATATCTTATAAGCTTATCCAAACACTCTTTTAATCATAAAGCACTAATAACCATTTAGCATTAATTAAAGTCCATCAGGACATGAATCCCACAACTGAATGTTGTTTGTACTGCAAATTTGAACACTCAAAGGGTCTGAGAGTTTTATTTTTATGATTTTTTTCCTTTGTTCTTTTATGTATTCTTTTGTTTTCTCCAGTTGACATCAATAGTGGGACCTCCTCCTTCTTCTTCTTCTTCTTCTTGTCTTTTATGTCTTGCATTTTGATATATAAAAATAGGCTGAGAAAGGAATGATGAGTATAATGTTGACTTCTTAAATTTCACAGGTACCAGATAGACTTTTGCAAGAAAGCCTTGGAGGAGAATATTATCGTTTATCTGGAAACAGGGTGCGGGAAAACCCATATAGCTGTTTTACTTATTTATGAGATGAGACACCTTATTAAGAAACCTCAAAAGAGCATATGTGTTTTTCTTGCTCCAACGGTTGCTTTGGTTCAGCAGGTTCTTTCCTTTTCCTACATTCTCCAATTTTGGTTTTGTTGTGCTATCTGTATTGAGGTTACTTTGTTCATTATCCAATCAGTATTTAGCTTTGCTATCACATTATGGGATTAGTCATAATGAAAACATAATGGTTTGTTTATTTTCATTTATTAAAAGAACACTTCTCTATTGCTCTCTCTTCTCTCCCTCTATATGTGTGTGTCTATGTGCGAGTCTAAGCATTGTTTTCAATTTTCAGCTGAGGTGATGATATCAATTTTTAAGCAAAATTTTCTATGAAAAATAAACTAAGATGATGATCATGAAGATAGTGAAGAGAGAGGGGCAGGGCAGGAGGGAAGGAGGGAATAGTCTTATGAAAAGCTCATGCTCTCCAATGACCAAGAATCATATACCTCAATTTGACCATATATGAGTCCTGTTCTGAGAATCAGAGAGGATGTAAACAGTAAGAAACAGGAGTTAAGCTGGTGAATTTTTTTACTTTGGTAGGGCGGTGATTGTTTAACATTGGTTGGTTTTGAGAGCAGAAAATATTTAATAAACCTCTGACAAATTTCTACCATGGTTTGACCATAAGAAGTTCCTTTGTTTGGTGAATATCTTGTAACTGGGTTGTGAAGCAGTTAAATAAATGCTAGTGCATTTTTCATGACAAGCTATTACATAATAATGTGCATTCATGTTAGTGTCAGGGCACATGGCTCTCGTTTAGTTTTAATTATGGAATATCTGAAGTTTAACTGAAAGCATAGCTTTTCATCTCATTGTTGCTTTGGCTTTTTTCCAAGAATTCAGTATATTACGTAATTCTTTTCTGAAATTTATAATTATATCAGTTGAGATCATCTGTGATTTTCTCTTATGGAAATAAAAGCAAGCCAAGGTCATTGAAAGTTCGCTTGATCTCAAAGTTGGGATCTTTTGCGGAAGTTCCAGACATTTAAAGAGCCACCTCGACTGGGAAAAAGAAATTGAGGAATACGAGGTTGGTTGAGTTAATTGCGAGTTGCTATTATAGAACATTAAGTGTGTTATTTCCAATTAACAATAATAGTTCAACTTTTTTCCCTTACTTAAAAGAAAATCTCCCCTGCTTTGCCAATTGGACAGTGCTGAAATCTTATTAGATTTTCTTATTTTCCTGATTTTACATTTGTCTCGTCTCTCAGGTAGATGGTGACTATAGAATTGGTGGATTGACTTGCAAATTGAACTGAATCTCAGTTCTGCCCAAAAAGAATTCAAGTGATTATCCACATTTTGGTTCACCCCAATTTGCTTTCCATGTGCAGGTCCTTGTTATGACACCTGAGAGAATGCTACATAGCCTATCACACTGCTTTATCAAAATTGAGCTGGTCGCCCTTATGATATTTGATGAATGTCATTATGCACAACTTGAAAGCAATCATCCTTACGCTGAAATCATGAAGGTAATATATTTGTATCATCATTGATATCAGTATTTAACGTATTGGTGTTTTGGTTTGCGTGTTGCCTAATTGTTGGTCTATATGGTTTGGCATGGAAATGCTGTAGATATTCTACAAAATGGATGCGGTGAAACTTCCTCGTATTTTTGGCATGACGGCATCTCCAAAATTAGGAAAAGGTAATTTAATGGCTTCATTTGTGTTTCTTGAAGCATATCTCTGTGAGCACAAATGTAATGTAACATGCAATATTTTGATGTCCAATCCAACTGAAGCATTCTGATATGATCTCTCCACTTATCCACTTGCATATGCTACGGTATATGTTATATAACAAGAACTTGGTCAATTTTGGTGCTAAAGTTTGCTGGCTTGCTTAACTAGGAAACTAAGTGAGGCCACTATCATAGCAAGATATCTAAGGCGCTGTAATCATATATTGAATTCATAAGATAAAAGGTGTTAGTTATTACAATGGTATCTATATACTAGCATGGTAGCTACCTAACAATTAGGTATCACAAACCTATCATCAAATAGAATCTAATCCCTGAGATTTAGGAAATCAATGTACAGAAGGTAAATATACAAAACTGTACAGAAGGTAAGCCTCAAGCCCCTCCCGTGGCCCTCAACAGAGATCTGGATTAATAAGCTTCATAGGAGCTACTTCAAAGTCATTCTTGCTTGCGAAAAGGTTAATCCAAGTTGCTTGGGAAGCTCGTTAAACCCAGCTGCAAACTAATCTACACATTTTCTTTCAACCATTGATAAGGGATGCTTCAATCTTCCTCTTTTGGACATGCGATGTGTTCATCAACTACTTCTATACTCTGGGATGCCTTTCCAATAGACTTGACATGCCGGTAATACTCCTTGGGGTTGCTTCTGCTATATTTGTCAATGCGGACCGACAAGGGAAAGACCCCAAGTGGGACTAAGGCACAGTAGCTCTACTAGAGGCCACATCACATTAGACCTGCTTTTCAGAAAATGGTTATTTCAAGTTGGTAGAGAAGCTTGTTATTCTCATTTATGGACCATTTCAAATTTGTTAGAACTAATGGGTAATAATGCAATTTGTTTATTGGATCTCAATCTGTGTGATATCATCACTTGGAAATGGCATATCTGTTTGGCGCATTCGCTATGAATATGCATAAAGTTCTGTGGTCTTTTCATCCTGAAGAACGTCCTTGATTTTCTTGTTGACTTGTTGATGCACTGACATCCTTTAATGCTATTTCAGGTGGCTCAATTGATGGTCTTGAGGCGCTGATGCGTGCAAAGGTGTGTTTTGAAGGATGGGTTTGCATATGTTTATTTTATTTTGTATGCATAATGATGTTGGGTGCATATTACACTATAAAAGGTAAATAGTTTAGACAAGAGTTGGTCAGACAAACCTCTCTCTCTCTCTCTCTCTCTCTCTCTCTCTCTCTCTCTATCTGCCTTCTATTTGGTCCTCCCTGCTAACATATTTGATCATTTTACCTTTTTGTTGTTTTCATAGGTTTATTCTGTTGAAGATAAGAATGAACTGGAAAAATATGTCACATCCCCCACTGTGAAAGTATATTATTATGATTCAATCAAGAATGGCCATTCTTACCCTCACATAATTTATACTAAGAAACTTGAGGAGATAAAGCAGCAGGTATTGTGTAAGGCTACTAATGGAACACTTTAGTTTGTAAGTTTATTCCCATGAACTATTAAATTGATGCCTCTGTGGTATAACAGTGGATGTCAGCTCTTCGGATGAACTCAGTTGATCAGAGTATTCTCAGGAACACCAAAAAGTTGCTTCAGAATCTGCATTCTAATTTGATATTTTGTCTTGAAAACCTTGGATTATGGGGGGCATTACAGGTAAGGATTGTGATATTTAGTTATGCTGCACTGCCTCTAAAATTACATTTCCTATTGCATTTAGATTTAGTACGGTAAATGCTGCTGCTTAATTGTGCATCTATTTCTTTGTTCTAGGCTAGTAAAAGTGAAAAACAGTTTCCAGTTTCTCGTAAGCTATTCCTACTACTCTTTCCATTCCATGGTTTTGTCTCATCAAGTCTTTTGCCTTCGGTGGTTCGCATTCTTTGTGCATGGCTGTATCAACTTATATAGGAAAAACACAGCGGGAACAGTCTCAGAGGAGACTACCAAACGCACAAAACTGAATTAATGCATTGACATATCCTAAAAATTTGAAGAAATACTTCTGTAAAACAGAATAAAACTATATGACGTCGAAATTCCCCAACTTTGTTATATCATGACTCCACATTTTGTATAAATACAAGTCCTGAGGACATCATAGACTAATCAAAAAGTAATAAAACTGCCCAATTTTCATGTAGATTAACTTTTAGTGCTGTCAGAAGCCTTCTACCAAACTTTTCCTGCTCCAACATGGACCACATATTCTGTGAAAATGTGAGGCAGGGAAGAGATGCTATAGAAAGTAATACCTAGCACCATCTACCAGATCTGGTGTATGTTACCGAAATTTTTATATTAATGCACACAACTTAAGTAAACACCGTTGAACCATCGAACGTAATAATTTTTGTTGCAACATTGAAGTCAGATACCTGCCAAAAGAATTTTATTTGGCCCTCAAACTAGCACTAGAAAGTACTGATATAGCCCATTGAAGAGGTTTGTTTTCCGAATATCGCTGATAAAGATTTCAGTTGCATTCATGCTGAATAGCTAATATTGTTGTTTAGAGAAGAATTAGGGTTATGACCTCTGTACAGAGGCTCCCTTTTTTATATTAAAAAAATCTGTTCTTTTACAAATAAAACCCTGCTTTTCTAGAAATAACATAAATACTAAATATAACTCAACACTCCCCCTCAAGATGGGCGATAGATATCAATCATCCCCATCTTGTTACAAGAACTTTCAAACTGCTTAGAACCTAAACCCTTGGTTAGACAATCAACCAACTGTTCTTCTGATTTTACATAGCTCAAAGTCAGCACTCCATCATTCAATTTTTCCTTGATGAAGAAACGATCAATCTCCACATGTTTAGTGCGATCATGCTGAACAGGATTGTTTGCAATATTGATTGCTGACTTGTTGTCACACCTAAGTTGTAAAGACTCTCCTCGAAACACGCGCAACTCTGATAGGAGATTTTTCACCCATATCAACTCACACAGACTGAGTGCCATAGCCCTGTACTCAGCCTCAGCTGTAGATTTTGCCACCACATCTTGCTTCTTGCTCCGCAAAGCCACAAGATTGCGTCCAACAAACACACAATATCCTGTGGTGGATCTGCGATCATCCAAACAACCTGCCCAATCAGCATCACAATAGCCTTCAACTCTCAGATGCCCATGACTCCTGAACCACAGTCCTTTTCCGGGACTTCCCTTGATATATCTGAGAATTCTGTGAACGACATCCATATGTTGTTCTCTAGGGTCATGCATGTACCTACTCACCACACTCACTGCATATGCAATATCAGGTCTCGTGTGGCATAGATAAATGAGCCGACCAACTAGTCTTTGGTACTGTTCCTTATGCACCGAGTCACCTCCTTCAGCACACATCTTCTGATTCGGCTCGATAGGAGTAGGGGCAACCCTGCAGCCCAGCATCCCTGTCTCTGAAAGAAGGTCCAATGCATATTTTCGCTGAGAAAGCACTATGCCCGTCCTTGACCTAGCAATTTCAATCCCAAGAAAATACTTCAGTTGTCCCAGATCCTTGACCTCGAATTCTTTACCAAGATTTCCTTTTAATCGCATGATTTCCTCAGTATCGTCTCTAGTAATCACAATATCATCAACATAAACAGCCAGGATCGTGATACGACCTTTCAAGTGCCTGTAGAATACAGTATGATCTCCATTGCACTGCTTGTATCCCATGCCACAGACTGCAAGTCTGAACCTATCAAACCATGCTCTCGGAGACTGCTTCAGCCCATACAATGACTTCTTGAGCTTGCATACCTTCCCAACTGATTGTGGAGTAGCAAATCCAGGTGGAATCTCCATGTACACCTCTTCTTGGAGATCTCCATGCAAGAAAGCATTCTTGACATCCAACTGGTGTAGTGGCCAATTGAAGTTGGCAGCACATGACACCAACATCCTCACAGTGTTTATTTTTGCAACTGGAGCAAAGGTCTCATCATAGTCGATACCATAAGTCTGACTGTATCCTTTTGCAACCAGTCGGGCCTTGTACCTATCAACCTTGCCTTCTGGAGTTTGCTTAACAGTGTACACCCATTTGCATCCGACAGCATGCTTTCCAGCTGGTAGAGGTACCAACTCCCATGTGTCATTCTTCTTCAACGCCTGAAGTTCTTCCCGCATGGCACTGAACCATCTGGGATCTTGCTTAGCTACCTGCCATGTGTTAGGTACAGGCACAGAGTCTAAAGATGCAAGGAAGGACCTATATGCAGGTGGAACAGATGCATATGAAATGTAATTTGCAATATCATTTCCCCAACTACCATAACCATACTTAACAGGAGGTTTCCCAGCATTAACCCTAGATGTTCTACGAAGTGGAATTTGAGGAGAATTGTTACCTATCAACTCTGGGTGAGAATCTGAGGAAGAGCTTGGTTCTGAGGAAGGACTTGGGGAGGAGTTACTTGGGACATTGGCATTCAAGGGAACTGGCGATGCTATAGCAGGCGACTCATGCTGCTCTGGCTGCTTTGGTCTCCTTTTATACACTATCAGCTCCCCCTGTTTCTTGTTTTCACCACTCAGATTGCTATCACCATCATTACCACCATCACCATCATCACTCAGATTGCTATCACCACTCGGTCCCGACAAAGGACATGGAAAGTCACCAATTATAATTCCATTCACATTCTCCCCCTCTCTACCAGCACTGGTAGAGTCATTCTCGAATAACGAACCCAACTCTATCTTTTCTCCATAGTATGGTTCAGATTCTCGAAAAGTCACATCCATACTAACAAAGACCCTTTTTTCAGTAGGACGCCAACACCTGTATCCTTTATGACTTGAGGAGTAACCTACAAAGATGCATTTAACCGCCCGCGGATCTAGCTTCCCCACTGTCAATCTATGGTCCCTCACATAGCACACACATCCGAACACTCTGGGCGGAGCAACAAAATCATTAGAGCCAAATAGCATCTCACGTGGTGTCTTCATCCCCAACACTCTTGATGGCATCCTGTTGATTAGATAAGTCGCTGTCATAACCGCCTCACTCCACAGAAACTTCGGTACGTTCATTGTCAACATTAATGAACGTGTCACTTCTAGCAGATGCCTGTTCTTGCGCTTGGCGACTCCATTTTGGGCTGGAGTATTTGGACAAGTAGTTTGATGGAGAATCCCTTGCTCTGACACAAAAGTAACAAACTCTTTGTTGACATACTCAGTTCCATTATCTGATCGCAGGACCTTCACCTGTACTCCAAATTGAGTTTTCACACAAGCTGAGAAATCTTTAAAGCATTTGAGTACTTCAGATTTCTGTTTCATCATGTATATCCAAGTCATACGCGAGTAACAATCAATGAAGGTGACAAACCATCTAAATCCACTAACAGAAGCAGTAGGACATGGTCCCCAAACATCAGAATGAACAAGTGCAAAAGGCTCCAAACTTCTTAAACCAATCATTTTATAACTAGAACGAGTATGTTTTCCAAGTTCACAAGCATTACAAAATAATTTATCCTTGTCTACTTTATTCATCAAATCAGGTTCCAATTTATTTAAACTATCAAAAGATAAATGTCCCAATCTATTATGGTGCAGCATGGCCTCCGCTTCTGCCCTTTTACCAATAGCAGCAACGAGCATAGCAGCCTCCTTATCCAAATACCAAAGTCCATCACGCCTGTTGCCAGTCCTAAGCATCCTCCCCGTTTCCTTTTCCTGAATGAAACATGTATTTTGATCAATTAGTGAGCTAACAGAGAGTAAATTAACAGGAAAAGAAGGAACATGCAACACTGATGGCAGGGTAATAGATGAATTCCAATAGACTGAACCAATACCCTTGATAGGTTGGGATGTACCATCAGCTGTTTGGACTGTATCTGGTTGTATTTGTTGACTAGGACAATATTCTATAAATTCATTGGATAATCCTGTTATATGACTAGATGCACCAGAATCTATGATCCAATCAACATGAGATTTAGTGGATGCAAAAGCCTGTGCCTGAATACCTTTAGTCACATGTGCATAACAAGCAACATTACCGAAGTAATCAACATGAGATTTAGTAGATGCAAAAGCCTGTGCCTGAATACCTTTAGTCACATGTGCATAACAAGCAACATTACCGAAGTAGGCATTGTCCTCAAACTCATCCGAGACCTTTTCCTTGCCTTTAGAGTTCTCAACTTGAGACTTGAACCGTCGCAGTTCTTCTAGCTCTGTCAATTCAGCTCCAGTCATCTCTGTCGCGGCTTGGGGCTCCTCTGTCGCAGCAAAATGAGCAACACCTCGACCTCCACGTCCTCAGGTTCCTTGCCCCCTATATCCATTTCCACGTCCGCGACCACCATATCCACCTCTCTGTCCTCCACCTCCTCGGCCACCACCAGATTTGCGAGGCGCAGGACAATTGAAACTGAGATGTCCTTTCTGTCTACAGTTGAAACAGTCCCTGTCATCTCTGATTTGGGCTCCAGGAACTGCCATAGCCGAGCGAACAACAGGTGAGGTTTCAGATGCCATCACCTTTTGTCTGACCTCCTCTTCCTCCATCAAAGCGATAACCTCATTCAATGATGGGAGAGACGGCAAATGACATATTGCTGCCCTTCTTGCCTCAAACTTTGAATTCAGACCTTTCAGGAAGCGAGCCACACGCCTCCGTTCAAGATATTGCATTCCACAGAGGACATCTGTTGGGTCTTTCAGTGACAAAGGATCATAGTGATCTAAATCTGCCCACAAACGGCGTAACTCTGCTGCATACTCGAGCACTGATTTCTCCCCCTGGACAGTAGCATCAATTTTGTCCTCCACGTCGAGCATCATCATCACACTCCCAGCTCCAGAGTACATCTTAGCCAACGTCTTCCAGATATCTGTTACACTTCTAATCGACTCCACCATTCCAGCTATGGCTGGAGACACAGATGTCAACAACCAAGAAACCACTAGAGAATTCATGTGACTCCACCTTACCCACTCAGCACTTGTTTTGTCCACAACACCCGACTTGTCCACAGGTTCAATGCAGTCTCCATTCACATATCCTTCAAGTCCTTTCATCTGAAGGTTCAGCAATGCCCTTCGAGACCAACTCAGATAATTTCTCGTCCCCTCAAGCTTGACATCATTAGGTAACAACTCTATCTTCTGTATCACCTGTGACTGTTCTAACACAGACTCGACTGTCTTACCGGACGAGTTCTCCTCAAACTTCACATTCAACATTCTGGCCATTCCTTCCATAATGGCCTGCAAATCTTTAGTAGTCACAGTTTCACCCATCTTCACTATCAAATCTGTATCTCAACACACCAACACAACTAGAGGACGAGATCAACAAATCTCAAACACAAACCGTGCGGACGCACACGATCACGGTTTCAACATCTACCAAAAATAATTATCACAAGAAAAGAGGAGAGAACACCTGACAGAAACATGAGTTGATAGTCTACAGCTTCTCTGGTCAAACAAGTCAAACCTATGCATGAAGAGAGATCGGTCCTTGCGCAGTCCACACGAGGTCAGACGAGTCAACGTGGTCTTTGTGCGGTTCACCAGCATGCAATGTCGCGCTGTCTTTGCCTGGTGTATCACGGTTCACAGGAAGGCAAGCTGCTGATGGTCCACCGTTGCTCACACACGCGCGAGAGAGGGAGCTGGTCCACCGCGGCTCACACACGCGCAGAGAGAGGGAGGCTACTGATGGTGCACGCGCGGTCCACAGCTCCAAAGGTGAATTGTTTGGTTGTTCTTGTGCGCGGAAGCGGAAGAAGAAAGACAGGAAATCAGGCGCCGCTGAGTTGCGGCTCTGATACCATGTTGTTTAGAGAAGAATTAGGGTTATGGCCTCTGTACAGAGGCTCCCTTTTTTATATTAAAAAAATCTGTTCTTTTACAAATAGAACCCCGCTTTTCTAGAAATAACATAAATACTAAATATAACTCAACAAATATAAATGTAAGGGACTACTTTCTCGTTCTGAATGATCGGTCTGTCAATTCTCCAAGGGAGATGGGTGTCACAGAGAGAAATCTGAGTGGAAAGCAGAAGTGCTCTATTCCAGTTTAGTTGAGCTTAGTGAAGTTGATGAAGAGTATATTTAAGTGTTGCCAGTCATATTGAAGCTGCCGAACTTTTTGTTGGGTTTGGAACTAGAAGGTTATAGAAATATGGGTTTTTCATATAATTTTCCTATTTCTCAATCTGCCTATAAAACTTGTTTACTTGATATGTGGGATCCCTCTTTAAGCTAATCCATACCCAGCACCAGAGAGGGAGAATGATGACGAGTTAATAATTGTGCACATATTTTCTTCTCATTTCTAGCTCTAAATTTTTACGAGGGCGGAGGGCTTAAGTTAAATTAGATTTCTGACATCTGTGACTTGGGGAAAAGATTGCTACTGCAACCCCCGATGTTTTCCTTTACCTCTTATTCTGAGACCCTTGATCTGAGGTTTAGCACTGCATTATTTGAAATCCGTGATGGGAGATGACTGAACTAATTTACTTTTGCTTTTCTCAAAGGCCAGCTACATCTTTTTAAAGGGTGATCATGTTGAGAATACTGACCTGGTGGCTGAAGAAGAGAGTTGCAGTGACGGGAACTTATGCAACAAATATTTGCATCAGGCTGCGTCAGTCCTTTTTTCTGATTGTACTGAAGGTATATTTTAAATGCTGCCTCCACATGGCTACAATCAATTTTGTTTATATTATGCCTTGTGGCTGTTCTTGATTTGCAATATCTATGGTTGCGTTCCCCTGATGCCACAGCAATGTAGTCATTTACCAACCATAGATATTTATTCTGTATTATGCTTTAAACTTATCGGGATGATATTTCCACCAGCCGGGGAGCCTACTTCGCTTTTGCCCCATTTTGTTATAAGATAAAGATATGCATCTATCTGTACTGATGTAAGAAACTTTTGTCCTCCTATTCATCAGATGGCAATGAAGTTGATTTGTCCTGTGCGGAGGAGTTGAAGGAGCCTCACTTTTCGAGAAAGCTCTTAAAGCTTATTGGTATTCTAACCAGCTTTAGGTTGGTTTTGCTTTCTCTTCTATTTTTGAAGATTCAAATGTGTTCAAATCGAGGAATATGGTTTACCTTAACTCATGATTCGGTGTTTAAATTTTCTATCATCATTGGACCAGGATCACAACAATAAAAATAACAAGTGATAGTAGACAACTAAAATGTTGAGCTCCAATAATTGCGTTGAAAGTCTCATAATGGCTTCTCCTAAAAATTAACATGATACTATCACTCAGGACAGGTGCTATGTTTACCGAATAATTTTCTATGGAGTATTTGCATGATGACAGTGTCACATAACTTATTAGTTGCTAGAGAAACAGAAGATCAAAGCTTTAGATGTAATAGTTCAACTCTTTTAAGTTTTGAATGCTGAGTTGATTGTTAAATGTAGAAGACTTTCAGGCCAACACGTGTCAGAAAGTCTATTTTCATGACTTAATTTTTCTCTACATTCACAATGACCCATGATCTTCTGGAAATTGATATTTTTGTTTACATAATCTTTATAATATTGTGTGCTAAAGTATGTTTGAATATTCTTGATACACATGACTATCATGCTTCATTTGACTTCTTTCTGTTAAATAAGTTGTAATCAATCAACATATATGGAATGTTTAATGAATAATTGGTTGAAATCCCTCACAATATAAGTTTTTGTATTCAATATCCGATAAATGTGTAGGTAATTCTGCATTATGAAAAATAAAGACCAATCCGAAGATTGTTAAACAAACTATATTTCCTTTGTAAGTTAAGGTACAAGATGCCTTCATGCGTGTTATTTGGTGTGTGACCTATATATTATACTAAAACAAACAAGAAATACAAGCAAACAATTGCTCTAACACTGCTCTCAATCTATAGCATATAAATCATTTTGGGTTGTGGAAAAGGGCATCTTATTTGTGATATGAAGTTGTAATCTGCTATCACTGGTGTAATAAAGTGGAAATGTTGTACAATTATGAGCTTTAGCTAAAGAATAAAGGTCCTATCATTCTCTGAGATCTTGTCATTCGATTTGTAGTTTACCAGTCAATAGAGCAGTGCTTTCCTTAAACCCCCTGCCCTGGCATGTGTTTGATCTTTGCAGAAGATAAATGTAAATTATGATAAGAACATTTGGTTTGTGTAATTGAGTTAGTCTGATTTAATTGAAAGACGAAGGTTGTATATATAACAGTAGAATTACCTGGGAACAAGAATCACTGCAAATAACTACACCATATATATTCAGTAACATGCATCATGCTATGTTAAATACTTGATCAAAAAGTTCAGAAATTCTCCGGAAGGTTATCCCGTAAAGCTAAGACAGATGGTGGCTTGATGATTTCTTTAAAACAGAATTGGTTCAAGTTCTGGGTTAAGATAAACCACAACGTTGAACTTGCTGACTTTTCTTTGTCCTTTCGATTTCTGGGTTCTACACTCTTTTTCCAAAATTTTATTACAAGAAAAGTTCATGCTCAGTATCATCAGCATGATATAATTCTAACAAAAAACATAATTTTACTGAGCCTAACTAATTCTTGCGTTTCTTTGCGGTTGTAATGCAAGAACCTGTTCTTGCTGTAAGAATTGTCTAAAAACAAAAACACTTTTCTCATGAGTTTCTTGCAACATCATCGGCCTCTGTTTATTTTTCTGAGGCAATTGATATGAAATTTATCAACACCTTAGTAATCTATGTGAAATGTCATTGTTTATATGCATCATAACTGATTTAATTTTCTCTACAGGTTACAGCCTAATATGAAATGCATAATATTTGTCAGTAGGATTATTACTGCGAAATCCCTCTGTTATATACTTCAAAATCTGAAGCTTCTATCTTCTTGGAAGTGTGGTTTCCTCTTGGGAGTGCATTCTGGACTTATGTCACGTAAAAATACAAACACCATTCTTGAGAAGTTCCGTTCTGGTGAGGTAATGTTTCCTATATGCTAACATGTTTTTTCATTTTTCTTCCTCCTTAATGGGCTTCTGAGAAATTCTTTTGGCGAAAATGTTGGGTTGTCTTAGCTTGTATTTGTCCTTTCAGTATAATGGGGTCTACTTGTTTCTCAGAAAGGATTTGGCCCGAATTCTTTTCAAAGCCATACTAAGTTTCTTGTTTTCCTGATTGAAATACTCTGGTAGCTAAATCTCTTAGTTGCAACAAAAGTGGGTGAAGAGGGACTTGATATTCAGACATGTTGCCTTGTAATACGGTTCGACCTTCCAGAAACAGTTGCAAGTTTTATTCAATCTAGAGGTCGTGCGCGTATGACCCAGTCTGAATTTGCAGTTTTGGTGGACAGGTGCTTTGATTCAGCGCGTTCTTATGGAAATCCATATCTTTATTTTGTTTTTCAATGAACAAAGTTAAATGTCTGATATTCTGAACACTGCAGGAGCAACCTAAGGGAACTCAGTTTGATTGAGCATTTTAAAAAAGATGAAGCTCAAATGATAGAAGAAATTTCGCTGAGAAAACCTCATGTGCCAATTAGTGATTTCGAAGAAAGAACCTATAAGGTGGATAGTACTGGGGCAACTATAAGTTCTGTATCAAGTATTTCGTTGCTGCATCGCTATTGTTCAAAACTTCCTCATGATGAGTATGATCTTATTCTTAGTGTTAATTGGTCTCTCTTATGCTCTCGGATTTGTAGTCGTAATGCTATTCATTTTGGTTTCCCATTTTTGTGTTGATATGTCTTATCTGTATTAGGTTTTTCAATCCAAAGCCCCAGTTCTTCTACTATGATGATGCAGATGGAACAGTTTGCAACATAATTCTCCCAGCCAATGCTCCAATTCATCAAATTCTCAGCGCACCACAAACTTCAAAAGAAGCAGCTAAGAAAGATGCCTGTTTGAAAGCATGCAAGGCTTTGCATGAAGTGGGAGCACTGACTGATTGTCTTTTGCCTGAGCAAGATGATGAATATGAGGAATCGGCTGAAGATTTAGCTGATTTTGATGGCAGCAACGGTCAGGGAATGTGATTATTATGATGTTCAAAGTCTTTATACAGGCTGAAAGTTTTATAATTAGTTTTTGCACTTATTTCAGGGGAGGAGTCACGAGCAGAACTATACGAGATGCTTGTTCCTGCGGCCCTTAGGAAACCATGGACAGATGTCGGGAATTCCACTTGTTTCTCTTCCTACTATATCAACTTTTGTCCTAATCCAGCGGATAGGACATACAGAAGTTTTGGTCTTTTCTTGAAAGAGCCACTCCCAGGAGAGGCTGGGAAAATGAAAGTTGATCTTTGCTTGGCTCGTGGTAGAATGGTTGAGACACAGCTTATTGCTTCTGGAGTCGTTCGATTTGGCAAATATGAGGTAGAGTTGTTTTGTTTAGTTCAAATAAGTTCAGCATGATAATATATATTGTGCTTCTTAATCTGGTATTTGGATTACACAGATTGCTGCTGCTGAAATGTTCCAGCAAATGTTTCTCAAAATTATTCTGGATAGGCATAAATTGGTACCGGAGTTTGTGTCGCTAGCAAGCAACGATGTCTCTGAATCAAGCTCATCGACCTTCTACCTGTTGCTTCCTGTTATTCAGCATGAGTACGACAAAATCTCTGTAGACTGGACTCTAGTCAAGAGATGTTTGTCATCTCCGATTTTCAGGCAGCCAAGCATTGGTGTGGATGATGAAATTTCTGAACTTAATGACCACTTGCATCTTGCTAATGGTCGCAAAAATGTACATGATATCGTGAACAGTTTGGTATATGTTCCATGCAAAGATACATTTTTCTTTATTTCTGATATTTTTCTAGAAAAAAGTGGATATAGCTTATATGATGATTCAAAAAGTCATGTGGAGCACTACAGTGGGATGTAAGTTATTTCTTCTCCTCTTTCCATTTGACTATCAAAATTTTTTTCCTCATTTATGCCACAAAAAGTCTGGGCATGAAGGAAACTGTTAATATATAACTTCATTTGAAATTCTATCTGCCCGCTAAATTTTAGCTTTAGTATTAGACTAAGCACATTAAGCAGTTGTAGTGGGGGACTGCTTTTGTACTGAAATTCAACTTGCTTCTGTGTGCTAAACATTTCATAACATCAAAGCATAGGAAATCTCATATAGTCTACCTGAAGTTTATCTCTAAAAAATTTCCTTTTCTTATATAACTTTAATCACAATCATGGATATTGGTTTTCTATCTATGTACATCTTGAATTAGCTCGTCTGAAAGTTAGAGGTTCGGGGTCTGAATTACTAGGTAATTATCTTCTATTAGTTAGAAGTCTTTTGGGGTTCGCATGCATACTACAGCTTGAATTTCATGCATTACGAATAACATAGTATTATCAGACATTCATGAATGTTATTTTGTTTTGTATTGCCTCTGCTAAATCTGATTCTGGAACCTCAGTTTGGCATATAATATTTCTGATCCATTATATGATCTATGCATGCTGTGGGGAGTGTTTGTTCTCCAGCTGTAGTATTATTTTCTGTGCTTTGTGATATGGTTAAAATTTCTTTGTAGGTATGAGATTCATCTTGCATACCCTCATCAACCCCTTCTGAAAGCCAAACAACTTTTTGTTTTGGAAAACTTACTGCGGAAGAAAAAACACTCAGGTATAGTTTGTTTACTGTGTTGTGCATTGTTATATACTGTGAATTAAGTTAAGCCTTGCTGGTAGTGCATCTAGTGCTTTTGATTCTAAGGTTAGACATCTGTTTCCAGGGTTCAAATGCATCAGTGACGAGTTGTTATGATAGAAGAAATAATTTGATAAGCTCTTACTGTATCGTTATTTTCTTGTTTTTAGAATAAGGGTGTACTATGCCAAGCATACAGGTTTCCTGCTTCAGATAACCATCTTCTCCTTCATAGTTATGCTTGCTATTATGTAAATGTATATACATATAAGTTTCCTTGCATATTAAATTTGTTGGTATGGCACCAACTGCGGAGATGGCCCAAAGCAATATGCAAAATCATTTGTTAACAATATGTGGCTTCGTTATTACTGAATTCCTCTTTTCATCTCTTGTTTCTTGGCTTTTTTAATTGCTGTTTGTGCATTTGCGTTTGTATATTTTGAGTAGTGCTTGGCTAATTTTTCTTTCCCCTGTCCTCAACTAATGTATTGGACATTTTTTATGCTGATATATAGATGAATGGCGAGAAAAAGAGGAACACTTCATTGAATTACCTCCAGAGATTTGTCAGTTGAAAGTTGTTGGTTTCTCGAAAGATATTGGAAGTTCACTGTCTCTGTTGCCCTCAATCATGCATCGGCTTGAAAGCTTTCTTGTGGCCATTGAATTGAGGGACAAATTAGTTGCTTCATTCCTTGAAGGAGCAGAAGTTACTGCTAATCGGGTAAGTTGTTTTTGAGGATTAGTCTATCTAATATTTGATGAAGTCAGATGACTTTGCAGGTACTCTCTTTGACCATTAATTTATTCTAGTACATGGCATTCTGTTTTCCTTAACATACATTTGTATTTTTGTAATGATTCATTTGAAATTGGGTCAGATTCTTGAAGCCCTCACAACAGAAAGATGCTGTGAACACTTCTCTTTTGAAAGGCTTGAAGTGCTTGGAGACGCATTTCTTAAGTTTGCCGTTGGTAGACATCTTTTTCTTAAGTATGACACCTTAGATGAAGGGCAGCTGACTAGGAAGCGTTCCAACATTGTGAACAATTCAAACTTGCTCAGGCTAGCAACAAATAACAATTTACAGGTAACTGATGTAAATTCTACAAATACAACATGCAAAAAGATTTTTGCTTTGACATTTCATAGCTCCCTTTTTCCGACAGGATGCCTGCAATATCTTCTTACAAGATGATACATACCACATATAAATTACCTTGATTCTTTTCACTGAATAAATTGTACTCCCTCTTCCATATTGAATATGCCATTTTGGATTGAAATGGAGTCTTAGTTAAAGGAGTATTTGTCACCGGTTTGCCCTTCAAAATGGTGATGAAAAAATTATTCATGGCACATCATTATGGTAATTGAGGGGGTACTTCTGGAGAGAAGATTAAGATGAGACAAAAGTCCCTCAGATTTTTTGTAATGCATGATGTTTTTTGGTTGTTTAGTTTTTTGATTGAGAATGATACTTAAAGTATCGTATATGTGGTGTATTACGAAGATTTAGCACGTGTTTAGTGTTTTTTTCTCTTTGAAGAAATTCCCAATTTTTCTATACGAATTCTAAGGTTTGTATCTTATTTTCTTTTTTGGTTGGTTGGTTATCAACAATTTTGTTTGCTAATTTGGTATAAAGTGTTACAAAACAGACCTTATGTATTTCATAATATTACGAAATCAACCCTAGACAATTTACAAAAATTGGTCAAGTTTGACAAAAGGGTAAAATAGGAAAAATGTGTTAAAAATGGGTTCTGTTAAAAATCATTACGGCAATAGACGGAGGGTGACATGTATAAAGTTTGCGTATCTCAGGGTTATCTAGGTAATTTCCAAAAATTGAGGGTTTTATTTGTAATTGGGCCATACCTCAAGTTGGTTGATGTAATTATCCCTATAGATATATATATATATTAAGTATGTCTGGAGTGATCGGGAAAAACCATGAATCTATATTCTATATGTGACATAAAGGGAAGACAAAGCCACAATCCAGATCACATGTGGCCACCAGTTTGGCAAATCGGATTATGTATAATAGTTGTAGACAACTATTCGAAAAACATGCCTTAGACACAATTAGCATTAAAGTTCTGAATTCCTTATTTTATGTTTTTGTTTAAAAGTATTATGTTCTTCTTAAAATTCATTCTCAAATATAAACCTGGAAAGTTCGAAATATAGGAAAGGCCAGCCGTTGAAATTTGAATATTTATGGTATACTTTAGTACTTTCTGTTTTTTTTGGTTACAACTTTAGTACTTTCTTGGTTGTTATTTATGCTGAAACAATTTTTCTTTTTTCTTTCTTTTTTTTTTTGGGAAATATTTTTCAGGTATATATACGAGATCAACCATTTGAGGCTGATGAATTCTTTGCATTTGGCCGTCGTTGTCCTTTAAGTTGCCAAAAAGAAACTGAGGAAAGTATTCACTCTCGGTGTAATGAAAAGAAAAATGGTGTAAATGCCGAAGTTAGATGCAACAAATGTCATCACTGGTTACATAACAAGACCATTGCTGATGTTGTTGAGGCACTTGTTGGAGTGTTTATAGTTGATAGTGGTTTCAAAGCAGCAACTGCATTTCTCAATTGGATTGGCATAAAAATAGATTTTACATGTTCGCAAATTGATAATATCTGCTCTGCCAGCCAGGCGTTTCTGCCACTTTCTGATCAGATTGATGTCAGTGTCCTTGAAAATCTGTTAGGATACAAGTTCTCCTACAAGGGTTTGCTCATTCAGGCCTTTGTCCATCCATCTTTCAACAATCATTTGGGAGGTTGCTACCAGGTGCACACTGATGTCCAGTCACTTAAAATATTATTTAATTGTTGAAATTTCCAATCTTTGGTGCTAATATATATTGAACTGCTTGAACCAGAGACTTGAATTTCTTGGAGATGCTGTCTTGGATTATTTGATCACTTCCTATCTGTATTCAGTGTATCCAAACTTAAAACCAGGCCAGTTAACAGATTTGAGATCAGTATGCGTGAACAACAATGCATTTGCTGATGTGGCTGCACGATGGTCCTTTCACAAGTTTATTATTTGTGATTCTAGTGTTCTCCGTGAATCAATTGCTGAGTATGTGAACATCGGAAGATCAGCAACAGTGAAAGGACATATTGAAGAGAGAACTTGTCCAAAGGTTGTTAATTCTTTATCCTTATCTGTGGGTTAAATGTTGTTGTGTACAGTAACTACTCTTTCTTATTCTTTTGACATCTTCACCTTAAACTGGAGCACTTTGTAGGTCTGTTTTAGTAGTTGATGATTTTCTCTGATAACTTCATAATTCTATGGAGTCAAGTTTTATAGCATAAACATCTACCATACCTTGTTTTCTGCATCTTGCTGTGTTGAAGAACATTAAATGTTGGAATATGTGTAATGTTCTTCTGATGATAGCTCTCAAATTGCAATATGTCAAGCCCAAAAATTTTCTCAAATTGACCTATGACATGTTCTCGTGAATTTCCTGAAATCTTATACAACGATTCTGCTACTATGCGTTGTCTATAAAATGCTTGGTATATTCTCCTTTGTTGTATATTATTTTCATGCAAATTTACTTTGTTAAGTCAGGCCTCTATAATCTCATATGTAGCAAATCTCCAAAAATCAAATTGAAGTTAATCTAACAGAGATCAACTCCTGAATAAGTTGCTTGATGAATGTAGAAGAATAAAATATGGAAAAATATCTTTCATGTTATTGTGCTGGTTTCAGTGGGCAGTATGGTTATTTGCCTATTTGTGGGAACTACTGAAACTTCTTGTCGTGTTAATGGAAGAAATTTTAATGGATCTAGTTGTAATTCACTTGTAATGCTTCAGGCCCTTGGTGACTTGGTGGAATCTTGTATCGGTGCCATATTTCTTGACACGGGATTTGACTTGAAGCGTGTCTGGAAGATGATGCTGTTCTTGCTGGATCCTAATATTAGTTTTTTGAAGCTGCATTTTAATCCTCTTAGGGAACTTCATGAACTCTGCCAATCTCATAAATGGAAGGTGCACTTTTCTTCATTTAAGAAAGATGGTAAATTCACAGTTGAAGCTAAAGTGGATGAAGGGAAGGTTTCGGCCGCCGCTTCAGCCACCAACACCAGTAGAAAAGTTGCCAACAAAATGGCTGCAAGACAAGTATTTGAAAGCCTGAAGGTGATCGATCTTTCAGAAAAAGATTTACTATTGTTTTTGCATTTTAGTTCACTTTTTTCTGCTTTTAATCTTTTGAAGTCAACCTTCCTTCTACAGTGGAATTTATTTTCTACGACGGCTATTGCCATTATGCCAGGGCTGAGGGATGAGTATGTACCTGAACTTAAGCAGATCATAATCAAGAACTAAACATGTGGACTGGCCTAAACCTCTTATTGCATGTTACATCTTTGAGACTTAAACTTAGCTCCTTTTGCTGTCTTCTGATGTCACTGAGATGAGGAGCTATTTATCATAACATTCAGACTTACATTATGTTTGTTACAAGGATTTTAGGAAGAAAAACTAAAGAAAATGGTAAAGAAACTATTTTTTTAGTGTTTGGTTTCTAATAGTAGAGGAAGGAAAACTAGAGAGAATGTAATATGAAGAAGGAAAACTCATTTGAGAGGAAATTTTGGGGGCAGGGGGGAGTCATGCCCTAGATGCTCCCTAGATTTCATTACTCATGCTTCTGACCAACACCTGCATTTCACCAAAATCACATCTCTATAACAATAAAAAATACAATTTATCCAAAAAGAAATGTAAGAACTCTCAATGTTTTCCTTTGACACCCAAGCAATTTTGGTATTTTGAATTTATTTGATGTTCTTTCCTCTGCCTGGGCATTTTCCTTCCCTCCGCAAAATTGTAGAAGCAAACATAGTGTGAGTGTTATATATTTAAGAACCATCCTGTCCATTGATTTTGTCTAGGCAGAAGTTAGTCTAAGATAAACCAAGCCTTGATTATATGTACTTTCCAAGGTAGCCTTTTGATATTTCTCTGTCTGTTCTGTGCACCTGACTATTATCTGTTTTCTCTTCCTGGGATTGTTTATTTTTTATATACCCTCTAGAGTTACATGACTTCACATAAAATGATTTATCCAGATATGTTGGCTCGTTGTGTTACTAATATCAGTCCCTTGTTCTCATTGGTTCTGATTATGCAGGGTAAAGTTTACAAAACCCAGTCGAGATCACTGAAGGAAGTGCTTGAAAAAAGTAGCAAGATGGAAGCCAAATTGATCGGATACGATGAGACACCCTCGCATGAAACTGCTAAATCTGATGGGATGCGATTGCTGGAAATTTCTCAAGTTGATTGTGATGCAAAAGTGTATCCTATCAACGAGACGTCAACTAGTAATTGTCAGACCATTTCCATACCTATTCAAGAGAATCCTTTTCCAAATGAGGTTTCGGAATCACGTGTCATACAGCCCATTAACTGTAGTGGCTGCCAAAATGATTCACCTGCCGTCCATGTAAATAATAGCCGTGACTCTAATCCACAGGGAACAGGTATACTGACCTGAGACTTTTTTGAAGTTTGGTTTTAGGTTTTCATCACATTTTCTCTTACTCATGATGGTATTTTAGGTTTTCCCTCAACTGTATCAGCAAAATCTCGTGTATTTGAAATTTGTGCTGCTAACTGCTGGAAACAGCCTATTTTTGAATGTTGTGAAGAGACGGGGCCAAGCCACTTAAAAGAGTAAGTTATCAGCTTACAACATTATCATTCATGTATCATTTTGAGATAGCTATAATTACAGTGTTGTCCTCTATAATTCTACGCTATAATTATATACATTTGCAGTAATATCCTCCATTAGTGTCAGAATTATACATACTTCTCTTATAACTTCTCTCTACCTTGTAGTTGCCCCTTTCTATTGGTTATCAACATTGTTAGATAATGTTGCATTCAAACTTTAGTATATTCTTTTGATTGTTCTTATCAAAGTTTCATATATTTTTTCCTGATTAAATTTCGACGAAAAGAGGATTTGTATTTTTGAAACTAAAATGGGAAGTCTGTATAATTGTACATAGTTATAGGGGAGTACTGTAATTAACCGTTTAGAACATTATCATTTTTGTTAATTATTATTTAGATGTTATTCATGAAAATTTTGTCCGAATTGAAATTCAGGATGTCTTTCAGGCCAAATAAATGATCGACATTACTGTAACTAGAATTGTCATGACCCCTCCTACACAGCACATGAAATAACGAATGAAGAATTCACTTCATTGTTATAAAGCAAGTTATTGAATATTTCAAGTAAGGAAAATTGAACATTTCTTACTATTTGAGTTGCTCTAAATTGCTCCTTTGTTTCTAAGTGGGCGAAGGATGGGTCGATGCTCTATAAGTTTGGAAGTTGAGAGCTGAGTTACCCATTTTTTAGTCGTTGCACTGCATTTGAATTTATTTTGTCTTTATTTTTGTTTTGTCTTCAGGGCATTCTCTAAGGAATCACTTCGTTTACTAATCAACTTCATCATCCTTTAGTTTTTACAAATCAACTTCATCATTTGAGTTTTTGCTTCAGATTATCTGTGAACAAAAGGGTGGTTCCCATTTTCTGCAGATTCGTTTTCAAGATTTTGTTGGAAATCGAAGAACTGCCAAACGAGGTATTCGAGTTTTATGGAGAACCTCGACTGAGAAAGAAGGACGCAGCTGAGCATGCGGCACTTGGGGCGCTTTGGTTCTTAGAACATGAAGGATATATATGGGATAAAAAGCGCAATAAGTGAGGAAAACATTTTGAACCTTGTTACTTGTTTAAGCTAACGTGGGGCTGTATCTATACGTCTCATTATCCATGCATATATTGTAGGCTATAGGTATAAGTATGTACATACGTGAATATTAGGGTCTAGGTTGTCTGCAGAAGTGTTAACTTTTAGCTGCTGCCGAAACAAACAACTTGCTGTATATGAATTATACACTGTCTTTAGGGCAAACTGTAATCTTTGTTCCATACGAGCTTCTTTTATTAGCAGTTTTTGTTACAGATATCAAGTCTCATGCTTTTATGTTGTCCCCTCGGGAAATTCTAGCCTAGACTGGATTTAACTGCACCGTCAGTAGTCATGTAGCTTGTGAATTATATTTGACATGATTGGTGCTTATTTAAGGTAGGGCTACGTTGGGTTCAGAAATTCTAACCTGGACCAAATTTAGCTGCACTTGGAATCATTATGTGGCGAGTGAATTATAATTGATATGTACCGAGTTGGGTACGCTCAAGAATTTTCTGTTTGTTTCATAATGCAAGCAATAGGAGTCATTATTCTTGAGTGATTACTGATTATTATGTGCACATTTTGCGTAAGGCATGATGTTGTCAAGGTCGATGTTGCATTAAATTTCTCGCGCAATGCAGTAAAATTTAAATTTTCGATTAAATTTCCTGTGATGCAATATGAAATTTATTCAAATGACAGTCTGTATATACAAGTTCGGGTAAATTTCTTGCGATATAGTTGAATCAAATTATAGAAACGAAAGGACGTGTGAAATAAATCTTTTGATCTTTGGTAATATTTAGCTTGTGATTCTTTTCGTGCTTGAGTTTTTTTTTTCCCGAAGAAATGCTTAAATTCATCCGTGTATTTGTTCAATTCCTAGAACATAATCAATTCATACCCTATAAATGAAATACACTCTCGTACAAAAATGATCTCTAATAATAATAATATTGTAGAAATATTTCCGAATGCTTTACAATACTTTTTACTCAAGTTATTTTGATTAAAGTATTTAAAAAAACTATGATATTGATAACCTCAATAGTTAAAATGCTTTTTTGAATAATCACTCACCCCCCACCCCCACCCCTCCACCCCCAATAAAAAACCACAGTCTTTCACTATTCTATCAAAAAAAAAAAAAATAGTTGAATTAGTATTCACAAGAGTTATAAAATCTAAAAAATAAATTAATCAAAATATAAAACTCCACCGTCTTCAAATATGAAATAATGTCTTGCAAGGTGGAGCTTTCATGTTCAGCAATAAATTTGAATATTATCAAATGTCGTTGTCTGTAGGGATGATGGTCATGTGTTTCTCTCCTAGTCTCTTGACTAAAGAGTTTATAATGATATTGTTGGCGATTAAATTTTGTCAAATGAAAAAGTGACAAATGTAAATTAAAATATTAAATATTAATTACATTTTCTATTTACATTTTGGGATTTTCTAAATTTAATTTCAATATTAAATAGTTAATTGTAATTGATATTTTAGTATTTATTTTACAAGAAAATGAGAAGTTGTCAAGTGTCAATATGAGGTGTTCCGACCAATTAAATCAAGTCTTGCAGCCCGAAAGTCCAAAACCAATCAAATGGTAATAAGTGGCGCATTTGGTCGCTTGGACCAATCAAATAATGATACGTAAATGATATTTTTCTCTTTAATAATAATTTATATTAAAGAGATAAATATCGAATAAGTCGGTAGTAACCCGAAAACTCTGCATAAACACCTATAAATAAGGGCCATTTGGCTATCAAAAAAAAAGGGGAAGAAGTCTTTCAGAGCAAGAGAAGTCAAGAAGATTTCGAAATTCTCTTAAGACAAGTTTATAATTGTGCGAGATCTCAAAATTCTCAAGTCTTCAAATTGCAAGCCACCGCTATGACGACGTATTATATCCATAAAGGTTTTACTTCGTCTTCAAAACACAAGTGCTGCAAGACCTTCGATTTCAAAGTCGATTTTTGACCTCAAGATAAATCGTGACTTCCATCCCACAAATCTAGGAATGAATCACATCATTCATTTGAGAACAAGCTTCAAGCTCTTGGAAACAAATTCGGAGAGAAGAATCAAGGGATTAGTCTTCTATGAGATTATCTTCCTTTTAAATTGTATTCGTTCTTTAAATTTATAATATTTATCACATATTTTTCTTGTCTTATACTTATTTATTTTATAAATAAAAAAATTTATGTGAACAGATGCCATCGCTTGTTTCACGTCGGATGGAGCTAATGACTTGGTAGTTTTGTAAGAAAACGCCTCTCTGTGGACTTCATATTGTTAGTCCTGTGTTATTTGATAATTTAATTTATTTCCTTTTATGGCAAGAGAATGTCCAATCAGTCCCGAGTAGTTTCCCCGCGCAAACCTGCACGTGATAGTCACGTGATCAATTTTTCCCGCCAAACTGTTCCCGCCAAAATAACCATAGCCAAACCTCAATAAGCAAAACCCTCGAAGCCCTCTTTGACCCGCGAATTTCACGTACTCAGAAACAACACACACACACGCACTCACACAGAAAGAGAGATGTCGGGTTGGGACGAGGGAGGGGTATACTACAGCGACCAGGCGCAGTTCCCCCACGGCGACGCCGGCGGCGGCGAACAGGCGGAGGGGGCCAACCGCCACGCCGCGCTGCTGAAATTCAAGGAATTCATAAGGAATTTCCAGCACAAGAGCCAGCCCAATGTGTTCCCTTATAGAGAGGCCCTGTTGTCGAACCCCAAATACCTGCTCGTCGATCTCGCCGATCTCATCTCCTACGACCCCGACCAAACCCTCCCCCAATTCCTCCGCCAGAATCCCGCCGACTATCTCCCTCTTGTAAGTAAAAATAACCCGCATACACTCGTGGTTCTGGTTCGTGTATGGTCTTGATTTTCACGCCTCATCCTTGGAACGAACAAGAATTTTTCTTTACCATTTTGATTTGGTGCGTTTAACCGACAGTTATATTGGTATGCTTTGGAGAACAGGGATTTGATTTTATAACATGCATTTAGATTATCCAGCACAAACGTACATCTATGTAATATCTGCATCACATGGAACTTATCCTGTGGATGTGCCGATTGTTTCTGTTAACTACATTGAATCAGATTGAATAAATATTTAGTAGAAAGATATTCTGATCCCAACACCCTGTTTTAGATAAGAAGAAACCGGGCACTTGAACCTGTAATTACGGTCTGGCTGATAACTTATGTGTAGTTGATTAGACAAGAAATGTGAGATTTTAATTTCTTTTAATGGAGGAACATGTTGAAGATAATAAATATTCATTGACTCTTCCTCTCTCACAGCTTAAGCTTTTAGATGAGGTTGTCATTTAACATGTTATCAGAGTTAGGCCGAATAAGAGGTTTTGAGTTTGTATCTCGCTGCCACCCATTTATTAAAAAAAAAAAATAATAGAATTTCACGAGCAAGGCTTATACGAAAAGAAATCCGCTTGCATGTGTGGGGGCATGTTGAAGATAATAAATATTCAATGACTATTCCTCTCTAATAGCTTAAGCTTTTAGATGAGGTGGTCATTTAACACATGTTTTTTGTCAACTTTGCAAGTAGCACTTAGTGAGTTTATGTAGTAAAACTTTAGATTGATATACTAATACCCTTCTCATTTTGTTTCTGAAAATAAACCAGTTTGAAACGGCAGCATCAGAAGTTCTGGCAGGTCTTAAATCAAGGGTAGCTGGAGAGACTGGAGAAATGGAAGAGCCGGTGCCTGGGGAAGTGCAAGTTTTGTTGAGGTCAGAGCAGGATCCTGTCTCAATGCGTTCACTAGGGGTGAGTTAATTTACCTTGATTTGAGTTCCTTTACATTTTTTAAAGTGTGCACTTGGCCTAAACTAGTGCTTCTTTTGGCAAAACGACGTGTAGGCACAATATATTTCGAAACTTGTTAAGATATCGGGAATTGTTATTGCTGCATCAAGGACTAAGGCAAAAGCTACATATGTGACATTGCTGTGTAAGAATTGCAAGAATGTAAAGCTTGTTCCATGCCGTCCGGGGCTTGGTGGAGCTATTGTCCCTCGGTCTTGTGATCACATCCCTCAGGTTTTGGAAGATGCATTGCTTTGGATCTCATATTCTTATATTTATTTTATTTGAATGGCCTATAAATTGATTCACATATTGTAGGCTGGAGAAGATCCATGCCCCCTTGATCCATGGATTGTTGTTCCAGATAAAAGCAAGTATGTTGATCAACAGACATTAAAATTGCAGGAAAATCCTGAGGTGAGGGAGTTTTTTTATCTATTACAGATAAAATATAAGTAATTCTATTACTTCACTTTTCACAAGTTATAGTTCTTGTGACCTTTACATATATATTAATCTTTTAAAATGATTTTAGGATGTGCCAACTGGAGAACTGCCAAGGAACATGCTCCTATCTGTTGATCGTCATCTTGTGCAAACAATTGTTCCTGGTACAAGATTGACCATCATGGGGATTTACAGTATATTTCAAGCTGCCAATTCATCAACTTCGTAAGAATTCCTAGTTGTGTGGTTTGAAAATTAATTTAATCTGCTTGATTGTTAGCTAATGTGCTTTGGGTTATTTGAACAGTCACAAAGGAGCAGTAGCAGTTAGGCAGCCCTATATTCGAGTTGTTGGATTAGAGGAAACTACTGAAGCTAATTCACGGGGTCCAGCTAACTTTAGCAGAGATGAGGTGATAACCTTAAATTGCAAAATTACTTTCTTTGTGATTAAATGTTATCATCTAGGGGAGGAATTATAACTTGTTTCTGAAATATTATTAACCTAGGAGAATAGTCTAATGTTAACTCCCTCCACCTTTCTCAGATTGAAGAATTCAAAAAATTTGCATCAGATGGTAATGCATATGAGCAAATATGCTCGAAGATTTCTCCCTCAATATTTGGCCATGGCGATGTGAAGAAGGCTATTGCCTGCCTTTTATTTGGAGGCTCCAGAAAGGTATATTAATATCTATTCTTCATGAAGCTATTTCATTGATTCAAGTGCTTGAAACTATTTCCTTGGGAGTATGCAGACCTTACCTGATGGTGTAAAATTAAGAGGTGATATCAATGTCTTGCTCTTGGGTGATCCATCCACAGCCAAGTCACAGGTTAGTGCAACCTTCTTGATTTTTTATATTAGTTTGACCGCGAATGCTATGCTCCACTTTCTACTTTAGTGTGCAAAACTATGCACATCAGTTCATCAACATGAAAATTCATTGAGGTTGGTTGTATTTTTATTATGTAGTTTCTGAAGTTTGTTGAGAAGACTGCTCCAGTAGCCATATATACTTCTGGAAAAGGCTCATCTGCTGCTGGTCTTACTGCTTCTGTAATTCGAGACAATAGCTCAGTAAGTTTCTCACTTGTTGATGCTTATGGAGATGCCATTGCTGAGATGTCTTTCATGTTTGCCGCTTAAGTTTTTTAGCTAGCATGCAGTTTCATTGTACTTACAATGATTTTTGACTTGGTTTTTACCTCAAATTCAGCGGGAGTTTTATTTGGAAGGAGGAGCCATGGTCTTGGCAGATGGAGGTGTCGTTTGCATTGATGAATTTGACAAAATGAGGGCAGAAGACAGGTGATTACAATTTTTAAGTGGAGTGACATCCGTATCATGTCTCTTTTGTTCTACTACAAATAGAGTGCTGAAACTCTTTGCGCCTCTTATCCAGGGTTGCTATTCATGAAGCCATGGAACAGCAAACTATTTCCATTGCTAAAGCAGGAATAACAACAGTTCTTAATTCAAGGACCTCTGTGCTAGCTGCAGCCAACCCTCCATCAGGCCGTTATGATGATCTCAAGGTTCATTTGTTTCTATTAAAAATTCCTTACGTCGTCCTTGTTTCATTCATTCCTGTTAAGTTTTTTGACTGTCAGATAACTAACAGACCTTTTTGTGTTTTTCAGACCGCTCAAGACAACATAGATTTACAGACCACCATTCTTTCTAGATTTGATTTAATCTTTATTGTGAAAGATATCAGAATGTACTCACAAGACAAGGTGCTGAATTATCAATTGCTTTTAGACAAACATCTCTTCCCTAATGCTGTTTGAAGTCCACAGAACAATATGAAAGTTATGGAGTTTCTCATACATAAGCATGCATGATATTCATTATTTGTTCCATTGAAAAATTGAATTTTATTCATGAACTAGCATGAATGGCATACACAAATGGGTGGATTAATTTTGAATTTCTCTACTGAACATGAAAAACCTTGTTAATAATAGCAAAATCTCATCGGATGCTCGCAATTGCAGAATATTGCCAGCCACATTATCAAAGTTCACGCATCGGCCGATGCAGCTACAAGCGACATAAAGACTTCCAAAGAGGATAACTGGCTGAAAAGGTGTACAGTTTATTAAGATCTTCTTCTTTTGTCGTGGTGGCTACTTATGTTGGTTGCCTTTGCTTAGTATTTGGGTTTCCGTATGCAGGTATATACATTATTGTCGAACTGAGTGCCACCCCCGTCTCTCTGAGTCTGCGGCGTCTAGATTGCAGGAGAGTTATGTAAAAATTAGACAGGTAAACTTCCAAATGCTACTGAAAAAGATACTATGATTGGCCATTCATAACCTCAGTTTGACAATTTAGACGAAAAACCACGTACTTCACATAGTAAATTCGGTATTCTGAAGGTGATTATGTTTGGAATTGAGTCTTTACTCCATCCTAATCCCAACTAACTGATTAAAGCTAACTAAGGATGCTGACTATTTTTATAAGCTGATGGTGTTTTAGGGAGTAACCTTCAAACATTTGGTCCATTGCTGGCAAAGAATATGCATTTGACTACGCTACATGCCATGGAGCTTTTTTACCAAAATCTCAAATAGATCTTGTGGAGTTGTGAATTGATTTTCCTTGACAAAAGTGTTCAGCGCTCCTACTCCTGCGTAGAAAAACTCTGGGTTACATTTCTATGTGATTTGAAAGAATTACATTTCTATTGATAACAGTAGAACATTTATTCTTCTTCCCCTGTTTCTCTATATCAAAGATATCCCTGTCCTGTTGATGCAGTACCTGCTTCAGAAAATAGGATCCATGAACTTCCTTTTAAGGTCTGTTGCAAGTTTTAGGTGTAGTTCACCTAGGGCATGCTTGGTCCCAATCTGAAATTATCTGCACCATAAAAGTATTGAACTTGAGTTGCTGTAAAATAAACCATAACTGATGTTCGTCAGTTGTAACTGATGAGATTTTTTCTTAAGCTTGTTCTGATACTCCGTAAGATTTTTTCTTAGCTTCATGTCATCCTTCCTAGTCTATTCTGGCAGACTCTTTGCTTGAAGGCGGTGCACTGGGTCCAAGTGGTATTTTATCTTTCAAATGTAAATTTTAAGATGTTTTTCTTGGTCAGATTTCCAGTACTGCTTGGTTTTAAGTATTTTCAGTGGGAGCTTTACTAATGACACTAGACAGGAATTGACATGCTCATACATTTCCACGTTTTTATTTGATTGAGATGCTAAAATGTGATTGATAAGTTTCTCATACTTCGATTTCTTGTAGGATATGAGACGGCAAGCAAATGAAACCGGTGAGGCGGCTGTAATACCAATAACAGTGAGGCAGTTGGAAGCTATTGTGAGGTTAAGTGAAGCACTTGCTAAAATGACACTGTAAGTTGATGTCTGCAGTTTTACACTTACTATAAAGTGTGAATTTTTGAGATTTTGCAGCGATGGATTTTATATTATGAATATTTATTGTTGATCGAATGACAACCAGAGTAAGATTTCTAGGGAAGACTACTACAGTTGTCAGAGCCAGCATATATTCAAGGGAAACATTGCCACAATGCAAAGTTTTCGGCCTATGGCTGCTTAAAAATAGGAAAAAAAATGCCAGACATTTAGCTGGACTTCAGCGTGACAACCGACAGCTCATATAATCTACATACGCAACTGACAAACATCCTGCATTTAATATATTCTAAAATTGGAAATGTATTTATTATAAATATAAACTTGGTATCTTACATATTTCATTATTCCCAGTTTCCTTGTCGTTGCATCTATTTTCAGAAACTAATTTAGCCATGTTGCTGTGCATATTCCTTTTTTACATTGAGGCAATCCGTTTAGTAATTACAGATATTTATATCTTTTTCTGCTTGATGTGGTCTGAGTGCTTGTTAGTTTGATGCATTGTAGTAAAAGATGAATCTTGACAATTGATCTTGGAATTGAAGTTAGCTGCTGCTTACTCAACCTTGGTTTTCTGACACTTAGGTCTCATGTTGCAAACGATAACCATGTCCTGGAAGCCATCAGGCTCTTCAACAACTCCACCATGGATGCAGCACGGTCTGGAATAAATCAACATATAAACCTTACCCCCGAGCTGGCAAACGAGATAAAGGTGAGCACCTACTCGCTCCCACTATCCTGCTTAATCCTTGCATATATCCCAAGCTAACTCATTTTAATGACGGACAGCAAGCGGAAACCCAAATAAAGAGAAGAATGGGGATTGGAAGCTATATATCAGAGAGACGGCTGATTGACGATCTTACGAGGATGGGCATGAATGAATCTATTGTAAGGGTCACAACTTGTTTACCGTTTCTAGAAAATGTATACCAACATATAATGTCCTTGTGTATGTGACTGTTGTGTTGCAGGTTAGAAGAGCCTTATTAATTATGCATCAAAGAGATGAAGTGGAATACAAGCGAGAAAGACGAGTCATCGTCCGTAAAGCTTGAGAGCAGGGCATTGCTGCAGTTGAGATCATAGGTATCTCGTCAAATCAATGCTTTGCTATTGTATATCCAAACCAGATATAATGGTAGCCTGAGGGCTGGTATGTTGGCTACAGTGCTATGGTCAGAACTCATTCTTGTATTATTTCACTTGTTTATGTAGTGTAGTTGTTCTCTGCTTTTTACAACTTGGGTTAATGAATACAGATAATTATCTCATTGAACCGTTCTTGATCTACACGCCAGGCCTTAATTTTACTACGCATTTCAATCCTAAACAATTAACATAATATGCTCCTGGATGTGAGTTTACTTTACTTTTGGTGTCTTTGATTTGGAATTTTTTTTTAATTTTGTTTTGTTTTGTTTTTTGTTTTTTTTTCTCTTCTATCTTTTATTTCTTCTCTTTTCTTTCTATTCTGTTCAATGTAGTATTATTATTAGTTTTTATATTTCTCTCTCCTCTCCATATCTATCATTTGACTCTTTTTTTTATTCTTCTTTTTCAACTATATGATTTAGTTTGATCTAAAATAATTATTTTCGTCTTTTATAAATCTAATAAATATAATACAAACTAAACACATATTTAAATAAAAATTTAATAAAATTTTAATTTTATATTTATTCCGAATTTTAAACAAAAGTCTAGATTATGTCTCATGTATGATTTGCAGACGCATGTAGTGTGCATTTGCTGTTAGTACTCATTAATAATGTATATTTTGAAGTAGATAAAATGTTGAAAACTGAAAATGCTTGCACGTAATTTTTTTTTGTATTTTTTATTGTAATGTAATAATATAATTACTTATCTTAATGACGTGTAATTTTCAAGATTCTATAACATGTAAAATCAAGATTTTTTAAAATAGTGTAGTTTTTGAAAATCACCAGGCATGATATTGGTTTTATGATAATTAATTTATAAGTATGAAACCTTTCCAACATTGATAGATAGCCGTTTTTACAATTTACTTACTAAATCTTATATTTTTTTGAAAGTTTATTTAACGATACGATTTTGAGTACACATTACCACCTTCAAATCTATTTTTGGTGGAGATAATTGTCAAAAAACCACACGATGAGCTTGTATTTGTTTATGGATTCTAAAAGAATTATTAGGAAAAGTATCAAGAAGCATAAATGACAATATTTGTACATTTTTTTTCTTCGTTTTTTATGATCTCCTTTGACATTCATTTGTCTTCTTGTACTAATTTTCAAAGCTTTTTCCTAAAGACAAAAAAATTAGTTTCTCCAAAAGATTTATATCTCTTGTTTTTATAAAAACTTTAATTGTTTTATGGGTAATGCTAATGTTGCTCATGGTTTTACCAACTCGTATATTTTGCTTTTGTGGTTTCAATTTTCACTTTTCTTTGAACTAACTTAATAAAATAATTAGTGGGACGTTAAAACAAATAACAATTAGAAATAAGGATTCCATAAAACTAGTTTATTGGACTGCACAAACCAATGTTTTAAAAATCAACCCGGACCAGCCGGTTCCACAAGCCGAATAGCCAACCGATTAGGAAAATAGTCCGATTAGACCTTCAAAATCAAAAGCTTGTCAAAATCGGCAGAACTAGTGGTTTAACCTGTAAACCAATTAAATTGGTGGTGGGTCACCAAAACCAGGCATGTCACTACACAACATAAACTAAGCCCCCCAAGTTAGTGAACCCTAATGCTTTTTCCTTCATTTTCTCTTTTTTCATGAGTCAATCTGTAGTCTCCCGCACAACAGTTGTTTTTGCTTTCATTTTTGGGCAATTGATAGCCAAGAAATTAAGGGAATTTCCACAAATTGAATGTGTTTCATTCTTTTTATCTTATAAACTTGATTGATCAGATCATTAATTTATCTTTTCATTGACGTCTATATTATTAGCATGTTATATTTAAAATATTAATTTAAGAAGAAAAAATGCATGTAAAAATTATATTTTTATTATTTATTATTTATGGTAATTTTTTATATTAAAATATTTTTTATGATATAATTATGACATTACTGGTTCAACCGCAATTGACTTGAAGGTCAGACCAATAACCCTTAACCTAGTTGATTTTCTGGTTCGATGAACAGTTCGGGGTTTAAAACATTGGCACAAACTACAATAAATTGATTTGCATCCTAATGGACAAAAATAAAAAAATAATAAATATGGTCTAAATGCCGTTACAGTAACAATAAATAAAATATGATAAAAATATTAAAATTTTTTTAAAATTAATTTTTCATATCCAACAAATCTATGAAATAATTTTCAATCCAAATAACCGATTCTGAAAATTTTTTCTTACCAAAAAACCAAAAATCGAGTTTTTGACTAAATTAGCCTTGAAAATTAATAAACTTAATGAATTGGCTTTTTCTTTTACTAGAAACCTTTTCTTTAGGGTTTTTAAATTGTTTGTATCCATGATAATTTAATAAATCTAATTTTCAGAAAAATATCTTTTTTTTTAGATTTATAAATTACAAGAAGGATTCCTTAAAATTTTTAGATATATAAATTAAAATTGAGATTAATTTAATTTTTCAAAATTAAATGAGTTAAATAAAAAAATAAAATCTTCATGAATAAAATTTAATAAAAAGGATAATAGGTAAACAAAATTGAGTTATAATGAAATATATCTAAAAATAATAATATAAGAAATTCAAGGGTAGTTTCGTCCAGAAATAGGGGTAAACTCAGTGATTGGACTTTTCAAAAAAAAAAAAAAAAGGTGGAATGAAATTTTGGAATTGAAAATCATTTTCTTTAGTCTTTTTTGATATAGAAGTTATTTTTAAAGGTTTTTATCAATATTTTTTCATAAAATCCAACACAATCAATTCTACAAGCAATCATTTTATTTTATTTGAATAGCTGGTAGCAAGTCACACGAAAATGGATGACTTAAATTGGATATAATATAACCTTAGTCACTTACAATTGATAGCTAATGAAAGAATTTCTCAACTAAGTAGCGTGAGAGATTACTAACAAAACAACTTAACAAGATGTCTTCATGAATCATAAGTTAGTGAATTCGCTGGGAAAATATACTCAAGAAAAAAAATTTCTACACAAAAAGGAAAAACTTGAAAGCAAAATCTTCGGTATCAGAAAAAAGGTAGGGCCAGCGAAAACCATAATCGCCTTTTATAGGAGAGTTTCCATATTCTTTCTATGTGGGGTAGTTGTTCAAAATAAAAAATGTTTTGAAGATTTTCTGTGTATTTTCCATTGCACCGAAAAGGAAGTTACAGCCGTGTTTATATACAGTTTTGCTAACTAACTTTCTAACGATTTTGTCAGAGAAATGAAACAAGAAAGGAAAAACACGTTTTGGATAAAACGTGATATACTAACTAAAACGCGATTTGTAAACTAAAGCTAATTAAAACGGAAACTAACTGAACACGATTACAAGTGGCTAACGGAAATATTTAACTAACAGAAACATAAATATTTCAACAGCCCCCCCTCAAGTTAGAGCTTGGTGGAAATATGCCAAGCCCAACTTGGACAAGAGAGTAGAGAAACGCGCAGTGGGGAGAGGTTTGGTAAAGATATCTGCAAGCTGGAGAGAAGACGAAACATGAAGGGGAGAGATGAACCCAGCTTTGTACTGATCACGGACAATGTGGCAGTCAATGTCGATATGTTTGGTGCGCTCATGGAAGACGGGATTAGCCGTGTGTGTAAGGCTGCTTGATTGTCACAGTGCAAGGGAATAGGTTGACGGAGAGGTATGCAAAAATCACGAAGAATGTAGGAGATCCACTGTAATTCACATACCGTAGAGGCCATGCTTCTATACTCAGCTTCAGCAATGGAACGAGAAACCGTAGGTTGCTTCTTGGACTTCCAAGAAATGAGGCAACCACCCAAAGAGATACAAAAACCAGAAATGGAGTGTCGTGTATCAGCACATGCTGCCCAGTCAGCATCACAAAAAGCATTGAGAGTAAAAGAACTATCCATGGGATAGAAAAGGCTAAGGGAAGGACAGCCCTTAAGATACCGAGGAACATGAAGCGCAGCATCCCAATGAGACTGGCAAGGAGCGTTCATGAACTGACTAAGTTGTTGTGTAGCAAAAGTGATATCGAGACGAGTCATATTAAGGTAGAGAAGCCGCCCAACCAAGCGTCTGTATTTGTCAGGTTCAACAAGCAGGGGGCTACCTGTAATATTCAGTTTATGAGAGGGAGCCAGAGGAGTAGGAGCAGGTTTGGCCCCTAGAAGACCAGCATCTTTTAAAATGTCGAGAACGTACTTTCTTTGATTGAGGTAAGTTCCTATGGAAGAGCGAGCGATCTCAATGCCCAAGAAATATTTAGCTATACCAAGATCCTTTATCGTAAACTCCTTGTGTAAATAGGTCTTGACATCCCGTATGGCATTTTCATTATTTCCAGTGATGAGAACATCATCAACATAGATCAAAAGAGCCAAGAAATCTGGTCTGTAGTTTTGAGAAAGAGGCAGTGATCGTGAGCGGACTGGATGAACCCATAAGCTTGCAATTTTGCAGAGAATTCAAGGTTCCATTCACGGGAGGCTTGCTTAAGGCTGTAAAGAGACTTCACCAATTTGCAAACTTGACCAGGTTTTGCCTTAGTGTAACCCTCTAGAGGTGTCATGTACACCTCCTCATGAAGAGTGCCGTGTAGAAAAGCGTTATTTATATCCAGTTGATGTGAAGGCCACCTCTTCATCGTGGCACCAACCAAGAAAATGCGCACCGTAACCAATTTTGCCACTGGAGAAAAGGACTCACAGTAATCAACACTCTCTACTTGGTTGTAACCTTTGGCAACCAGTCTCGCTTTGAAACGATCTACGACACCATCAGGTCTATACTTGATACGAAATACCCATTTACAGCCTATAGGCTTCTTCCCAGTGGGTAAGTCCATTAGAGACCACGTATTATTCTTTTCTAGAGCTGCGAGTTCATCATCTATGGCCGCGACCCATTTTAGATCAGTGCAGGCTTGGTTATATGTAGTAGGTTCATGGACAGCAGACATATTTGCTAAGAAACTAAGATATTCAGAGTGAAATAAAGGGGAAGAAGTATAAGGAAATGAAGCAATAGGATAAGAAGAGCTAGCACTGACCTGAGAACTTGAACCATCTTTAGCAGAGGCAGGTGAGTGGAGAGCTGTAGATACATAATCATTGAGCCACTGGGGTGGCTTTCTAAGTCGAACACACTGTCTGGTAGGTTGTGGATGTGGGGAGGAAGAGGGTGAAGTAATGAGTGGATTAGGTTCAGGTGTGTGAGGAGCTGAAGAAGAAGAGGAGTTAGTTTCTTGACTAGGCTCAGCTGGAGTGAGTGCAGGAGTAGTAGGATTACTGAAAACATCATCAGAGATAGGTAAAGGTAAGGGACTTTGCTCAGTATTTAGAGAGGAGTATGGAAAAACTTGTTCATGGAATACAACATCTCTAGAAAGTATAACTTTGCCTGTATCTAATTCAAAGACTTTATACCCCTTTTGACCAGGGCTAAGTCCAATGAAGATGCATTTAGAAGCTCTGGGTTGAAATTTATCCTTGTGGGGTGTGGTATTAGTCACATAACAGAGGTATCCAAAAATTTTAATCAAGGAGTAGTCTGGGGGTTTGTTGTGGAGGAGGTGATATGGAGTGTTCCAATTAATGATGGCTGAAGAGAGTCTGTTCACAATATAGGTGGCCATGAGAATTGCCTCCCCCCAAAATTTGGTAGGAAGATGGGCTTGAAAAAGTAAAGCTCTGGCTAGTTCAAGAAGATGTTTGTGTTTTCTTTCCACAGTGCCGTTTTGCTGAGGGGTATAGGGGGTGGATTTATGTTGCAAAATTCCAGCAGAGGCAAAAAGGGATTGGCAATCTTGATTAACGAACTCTGTCCCATTATCTGACCTTATAACCTTAACTCTTACTCCAAATTGAGTTTGGATCAGTTTGAAAAATTGTGATAGAGTGCTAGTGACTTGTGATTTGTGAGACATAAGAAATGTCCAAGTAGCTTTGCTATAGTCGTCTACTAAAGTGAGAAAATACTTGGCACCTGAAAGAGAAGGGAGATGATAAGGACCCCATACATCCATATGAAGTAGCTCAAAGATAGCATTAGATTTAGAGTGACTTAGGGGAAAGCTGATTCTGTGTTGTTTTGCCATAGGACAAATTTCACATGGAGGCAAAGAAATTTTTGTTTTATTGTGCATAAACTGTAAATGAGACAAGGTATGAATGGATGCATGAGCAAGTCTTTTATGCCATAGACTAAAATTATGATTTGCATGTTGCTGAAGACTTGCAACATTGCTTACAGAGGTATTACACTTCAAGGAATGCAAAGAAATTAGGTCTTTGGGAAGCTGGTGGAGTCCAGAATATACAGCTTGCCAATCACCTTTCCTACTGCCAAGATTTGTTCAGTTTTAAGGTCCTGCAAGACACAATAAGAGGGATAGAACAAGAACTTGATGGAATTAGTGCTGGAGAGTTTGTTTACAGACAATAGGTTGTAATGAAAAGAGGGCACATGTAAGACATCTGAAAGTTGAATTGATTTGGATAGAAAAACATCACCAGCATGTTTACCATCTTGATGGATCCATCTGGTAGATAAATGGGTGTAATTGAATGCACAGGCTTGGAATTAGATAAGAGTTTAAGATCATGACACATGTGGTTTGTAGCTCCTGTGTCTATTATCCATGTACCAAACTTCATTGAACCAAGTGCACTGAAACTAAAATTATAAGATTTCATACCTGCAAAGTCTATCAAATGAGCCATGTTAACACAACTTCCTTCCCCCATAGCTCTGTCCTTGAACAATTTGGTAATCTCTTGTTGTATAATGTGCTGAATGGTTTGGTTCAAAGGTCCAGAGATTGACTCAGTGTTATTCAGCTCCTTTTCTGTCCCCACCTCTGTCATGTTGGCCATGTTTCTGTGTCCTATTCTCTTCCTGTTCTCAACAAGTTCTTTGTACCAGTCAGGAACACCATGGAGTTTGAAGCAAGTTTCCTTGGTGTGCCCTGTGAAGTTGCAGTTACTGCATCTTAAACCAGTTTTGTCCACCTTCTTGTCACTCCCATGACCTCCCCCTTACACTGAGTTCTTTAGACCAATTTCCTCAGTGTTAGATCTATAAGGTTTCCTAAAGTTTCCAGTATTAGCCATTAGAGCGCTCTGTTCCACAACTTCAGAGAAGCTATTATGAACTTCTCGTTGTTTCTCCACCCTCAACACCATTGAATATGCCTTGTTAACTGTAGGTAAAGGCTCCATGAGTAAGATTTAATTTCTAATATTGTCATATCCGTCATTTAGTCCCATTAGGAACTGTATCAAACGACCAGATGAAGTGTGTTCCGCCACTTGCTTTGCAGCACCACAATTACACAATGGAAGGGGCATTAAACAATGCAATTCATCTCATAGCTTCTTAAGTTTGGTGAAGTATTGTGCAACAGACTGATTTCCTTGTGATATAGAGTTGATCTCCCTCTGCAACTGGTATAGTAACGGTCCGTTGCATTCCCCAAATCTACCTTCCAATTCCTCCCATAGTTCCTTGGCAGATGACGTATAGAGAAACGCATCTACTATCTCTTTTGAAATTGAATTTAAAATCCAGGATTGCACCATGCAATCTACTCTAATCCATAGATCATATTCTTCTGAATTCTCATCTGGTTTTTCACATTTTCCATTGATAAAACCTAGCTTATCCATTGGTCCTAAAGCGATTTTCATAGATCTACTCCAGGTTAAGTAATTCTGCCCAGTTAATGGTGATGAGACTAGCACCATACCTGGATTATCCGAAGCATGAAGGTGCAGTGGATCTCCATTAACGCCCTGAGCTCTAGCTCAAATTTGCTCCGCCATGTTTCAATCGTCACAGCTAGATTGAACTCTTTTCTCACTCAAATCTACAGCGGTGAGACTAAGCTAAGATCGTTGATGGTAGCTCTGATACCATGTTCAAAATAAAAAATGTTTTGAAGATTTTCTGTGTATTTTCCATTGCACAGAAAAGGAAGTTACAGCTGTGTTTATATACAGTTTTGCTAACTAACTTTCTAACAATTTTGTCAGAGAAATGAAACAAGAAAGGAAAAACACGTTTTGGATAAAACGTGATATACTAACTAAAACGTGATTTGTAAACTAAAGCTAATTAAAACGGAAACTAAATGAACACGATTACAAGTGGTAACGGAAATATTTAACTAACAGAAACATAAATATTTCAACAGTAGTACCTCAATTCATTGGTTCAGTACCAGTTGCAGCAAAAAAGTGATATGTGTCACTTTTGGTAAAATTAAAAAATTTTAACTTTAAATTACTAGTGTCACTTTTTGCTGCATGTGCACCGGGTGCAGCAACGATTGAACCATATTCATTAAAGTTCATTGGCCACATTAGATTCATTGTGTAAGACATCTTTACAAGTTGGGCCTACTTACATCCTTAGAGGAGCCGTAAGAGGTGGAAGCTCCATGTATGGTTTGCAAGGCGGCCTAATTAGAGTCTAATCTCCTCTTAGGAATATCTTGGCCGTTAGATTCTCGACTTTAACGTGTGGAATTTGTGGAGGTAATCTCTTGCCCGAACCATTCTCATAAGAACTTGATAGATGTTCTGAGTCTAGAACAGTCAAATATTCAAGTACAGATGCCTTACAGAGGATGTTATACAGTAGCGCCACTAAGCTACAATAGTCCACCTCCAACTCCCAGAGACACGGTATTACGGACAAGCCGGCGTTTCCTACTCATTCTTTCCATCTGATACAATCACTGAATCTCAGTTGCTTCAACTTAGGAAACATGATTACCTCACCATGAATGTCCCCTGTTGGTAGTCCTAGGAATTCCCTGTCCAGAAATTCCAACTCATACATTTTCCATAGTGAAAAGCTCTTCTAGGCATGGCAGTTTTCCCAAAGAAGGTAAGGTCTGACAATTGAATTCCTGGATGTTCAAAACCCTTAGATGCTTGAGGGCTGAGGTTATCCAACCTGGAAACTTGTCTCCCTCAAAATAACAAACAGTCAAAAATCGCAAATTAGGTGGTCGTTGCAGAGCCTCCATCATCTCATTTCTTACAACCTAAGTAATCTATTTTACTTTTCTTCAACTCTATCTTATTGGGACTGAAGATTATCTCATTCTCTTTAAACTTTTTGCAAACAATTTCTAAATGTTGCTTATGCACGTCAAGTGTTTTTGAAATGTTGCTTATGTTCCTCAAGTGTTTTTTGAAAAAATAAGAACCTCATCAATATAAACTAGACAGATTTTTTAAGGTCTTTATGGATTCCATCCATCCATCGTTGGAATATTTGTGGAGTATTACACGTTCCAAATGATAACACAATCTACTGGTAATGACCACAAGGAGCTGAGAAAGCAATCAATGGTTTTGACTCCTCTGTTAGTTTTATTTGGCAAAATCCTGATTTACAATCAAATTGGCTAAACACTTTAGCTCCTCTAGTTTGGTTAACTAGAGCATCTTTCCTAGGGATGAGATATCCATCAAATTCAAGGTTTTCATTTAATTTTCTATAGTTGATTACCATTCTAGCTTTACCTCTTTGTACCTCACTATGCTTCATTACTAAAAATGCAGGACTAGAATGAGGACTTCTAATTTCTTCTATTAATCATTTTTCTAGTAACTCTTTTATCTGTTTCTGAAACTCATCTATATCTTGTTTAATATAGATCATTGGGTCAACAATTTTTTCACTGTCTTTTAATTTGAGCTCACAATACCTGGGAGATTCTTTCCATAGTAATAGTGGATTTTCTGAGAAGTTAGGATTTAATGTTTTATAAATCCAATCTAAATTTTCTAACTCATTTATTTTTATAGGTTTCAAATCTAGAATTAGACTTGTTTCACCACGCTTAACTGGTGCAAATCATTTATTACATATAAAGGAATGGGATTGTAATCACAGAATTGTATAAGATTTTTTCTTGTCCATGATTAAAATTTTTTTCATTAGATAAACTTATTGGAAAGTATTGAGATAAGAAGTTATTTCCTAAAATTATGTCACCATGCATTTGTGGAAAACATAATAGTTTAGAAATTCTAAAGGTTCTTTTACTTTTAGTAGTCATTACTGTAAATGGAATATCTTTGGTTTGATATTCCATTAGACTGATGGTGTTATTAGCATTTCTAAAGACAACTGGATTTTTCACCCTTTGCCATAATTCATTAGGTATGGCATTTAGTTGACATACAGAAGATGTTGCTCCTATATTTATAAAGGTGTGTAAACTATATGGTTTATAGCCTAAGAAATTAAAAATTATTTCTATATAACAATATCTTCTCTTATTTTGGTTATAAGAAAAGAGGATTGTTTCAGAATCAAGATCTATTTTTACAAACATGGTTGGTTTTTATTCTTCAAGTCTCCTACTTCCAGGAAGAACAGAAAATTGGACAGTTTTTATCCCTATAGGCTCTTTTTCTTTAGAACTACTTGCTTCTTCTTTGAAATCATACTTAAATGATTTCCTACCTGCAGTAATTCTATTGTCTCTACAATAAAGAGTGTTTCCTAAAGCTTGAAATTCTATTTGTTATGCTATTTTTTAGACTTTTCATTAGCGAAGCTTTGAAATAACCAGTCTTTTTGTAGATTTAGATATTTCCAATTTATGAGTTTTGGTTGAATCTTTATATCAAAAGGTTTTGGTTCATAAAGTTCAATTATATTTGAGTCAATACTTTTAGTTTTTACAAAAGTATCACTCATAGGCTGGAGAACAACTTTCCATGAGATTCTTAAATCATTATGAATTCCTCCAATCTTGGATGTTTTGTATTTGAACTCTCAAGACTATGGTATTTTGAATACCTTTATCTTGTATTGACACAAAATAATTTGGTTTTACTCTAAACATTATATGTCCAAAGACCAAATTAGATTGAATTCCTTCTATCAGTGATTGGATAGGATCATGAAACTTTTTATATTGAACAAGGCAAAGAATTGGAGAATCAATTCCAAGCCTGAATAAAGGAGTAATACTTATTTGTATTATCTCAGTATAAATGAATTTGACTTTAGGATATTTTTCCTTAAGTCTTTTGATTTTATTTTTATTAAATATCTGGATCTCTATTTGACCATTTGATGTAGCCCCATCTTCAGTAATTCCTTTACACATTTCAAAATGTTCTGTTTGCCAAGGTTTAAACTTAGATTTTTTTATATAAGTTTTCAATTTTCAAATGCTTATATTTTCCCATTTTGTTATTATCTAATGTTAATTCTTCTTTTATTATATCACCAAACCTGATTTGGCTTAGTTCTTTATTATGCACAGAGTCGAAACTCTCTTCTCGGGTTGCAATGTTCATCATGAACACTTGTTCCTCTATATAGACTCGATTTCATAAATAGTATCATCATCCTCTAATATTTCTTCTCCTAGACAAACTTCTTATTCATTTTCTTCTAAAAATTTTATGACACTAGGATTTCTTTTAGGACAATCTGGAGCTATATGCCCCTTTTCTTTGTATAAAAAGCAAATGCATGTTTTCCTAAACTTAGTGGATTTTCTTTGATTACTCTTTCAAGCATACCTCTTCTTTGAGAAAAATTTTGCTTTATTCTTCTTTCACCTTTTAAACCTATAATGCTTACCTTTTTTTCGTATGATGCACTGGTTGTACATCGAACTTTTCAAGTTTCACTAAGGACTTTATCACAATATTTTTGCCATTAACTAGTTTTAGACAGTTGTGTTCATTTTATTTGCAAACAATGTTCATTTATTATTTTATAACCAAACGAAATTCTACATTCTAAAGTATCTTTAGCTTGTGACTTTTCAAGATGCTGAGGGTATTGTTTTTCACATAATTCATTCCATTGAGAAGGGAGTTCATAAAACAACTAATCAAGCCAATGTGCTATATCACTAGCTTAAAGAACTAATCAAGCCAATGTGCCATATCATTAGCTTTAAGAATCCATAAATATTTTTGATAAAGCTTTACAAAATCTATGTATTGACAGATATTGCACAACTTCATCTTAGTTAAAGCATATTTTACTTCTTTAAAATGAGTATCATAATTTTTTTATTTCAACATATTGCTCTTTTATTAATGTAGCAAAATCTTGTAAAATTGTTCTTAAATTTGGTTTTTCCAATAATAGTGTTTTTTTCTAATTGGCTTTCTTCAGACTCTTCTCAAGCCCTAAGCCAATTTAACACATCACTTTGAATAGTTCCAGCAATGAAGTTTAAAATTTTTTCTTTAGACTAGGACCCTTCATAGTTGTTTACTACTAAGGTTAAAGATTGTGTCCATTCATCTATGATTTTTTCATAGTCTTTAGGGTGATTATCTTTAAAATCTAAATAAATTCCATGAGCAGCAATGTCATTTTAGATGATTCTTCTTTATTAGAAGAAGTGCTACGCATTTCCTTTTTAACTTTAATTTCCTCCATATTTAAAGATTCTTCTTCGAACATGGGTTTCTTTTCTGGATTAGAATAAAAAATCATATATAATTCATTATTGTATTTTTCTTCAGAATCAGAATTCACCACGCTTGTTGAGTAAAATTCTTCAATTTCTGAAGTTTCATCATCTGTGTCGATGTTTAAGACATTCAAATTCTTGAAAAACATTTTCATAGTCTTCATATAAGGATTGCATCTGATTTAAATACTTCTTTCTTTCATCCATATTGTCAATTTCCTTATATCTTTGTCTCCAATGTTCAATAATTTCTTTATAAGCTAAAAAATCTTCATGCCGTTTTTCTTTTGCAATATCTATTATTAAGATATGCTCTTGAAATTTTTTAGCTCCTTTGAACATAGTTGTTTTAACTTCAGTAGGAGTTTTTTCTTTTTTTCTTGGGGACAATATTTTTGTTTCGTGTATTTATGTATTTTTTGACTAAGTCTTCCATCATCTTTTTATTTTTTCAGGTAGATTAATATTTTCTATTCTACCTATTTTTTATAAATCACTATGAATATTACCTGTCAAATTGTATATATTACCAACTACATCTACTATGTAATTTAAAACTCTAGCCATATTATGACTATTAATATCTTCTCCTTGAATGAGAGTTCCATAGTTTCATTTCTTTTCAGCCTCTTCTATGCAGACCAATTTAGGGGTTTCAATCCCAGTCTTTAATTGTTTATTTATATAGGACCTCACCTTATAACTCCGAATTAGTCTTATTACATCTAATTATATGTCTTAAGATAAGGATAGACAAAAATGCAAGACCCATTCTTCAACATTACAAGTCTCTGGGCTTAAAAACTAATTTTAAAACTTAAGTGGTCTAAATAAAAGTTATGAAAGAGATAGGGACTCTAAAGCAATTATCACAAAACAAGAAGAAATAATATAATAATAAGATTACTATTCAAATAGGGTAAAAAGAAAAAAACTTTTAAAAATTAGGGTAGTTTGAAAAAGTTGTTTACAAAATAGGGTAATTAAAAAATTCTTTCAATATAACAGGGAATAAGAAGGTATTGAATCAAAGTTTCCTTAATTTTCTTACCTTTGAACGCCTCACACTTTTCTTTTTTTGAAAAGTTTATATCATTCAAATACATTAATAATTCATCTATTACAAATCAAAACCATTACATCATAATCCAAATCACAAACCAAACTATTTCATCAAATTATTATTTTTTTTTAATACATATCATCGAATTACATCAATAACTCTTCGAATACAAATCAAACTATTACATCATATTTTAAACTAAATCATTCGCAAACTATAGACAAACTATTACAATAAACTACTATTAAAGTACGATAATAAACTACCATAAAGGCAGAAATAAAGTCTACACATTCATCGATGGAAATCGAACCTAAGACCTTTAGAGTCTTGGGGCCTCAGCTTTGCCAATTGAGCTGGGCCTCATCGTCATTTCATCAAACTATTATCAAAGTATAATAAACAAATTAATATCAAAGTAGAAACAAGAGCCATATGTTTTGGTGGAAATTGAACCCAAGATCCTATAGTCTTGGGGCCAAAGGTTAGCCAATCGATCTAAGCCTCATCGGTAATGCTTCACACTTTTCTAGAGTTCTAAATAGTGATTTGAAAAAAATGAAATATATAATGGAATTATATAATAATAATGTTTGATACTTTAGTATTTTACATAGGTAGTCTTAGATAAGAAAAAAAATAAAAAATAGAGTTATTTGTATTTTAATAATATAAGTGACATTATTTGGAAATTGCCACATGACGAGATTGGAACCTCCAGACCATTTCCCACGATACCATACAAACTACATTATTCCAACTCCACTGCTCCAACCCCCTCCACTTGATCGGAGTGGTACCTCGAGGAGGAGCCTTGCTTGGACCATCATGCCATCGATCTTCTTAGATTTCTCCTCAGGGCTCAAACACTTACACAATAGGTGTGCTTCTAACAACATGTATCAGTTGCAGAGCTAGTACAGTAAGAACCACGTAACATGCCCGATTAGGGGACCTCCCAAGAGCTAATGCCAAATAGGACTACTAGACCCTCTTAATTAACCTTGCACTAGGTGCCTTAGTTGGAGTAACTATGTTAGCCCTAGTTGAGGGACCCATGCACCAAGCCAAACCCCGTATATATCCATCGCGTTCAAATTCTCAAGTACTACTTTTTCACCTTACCTCAATCTTAACTATTATTTTTCGACCCTAAATCAATTTCAGTGTCGGAGGGCCCTAAACCGAAGATTACTGTCTAATTAATGTTTGTCGGTATTAATAGATTGGACCCGTTTATCTACGCATTATAAATTACCATAACCATTATTCCTATCCAATCATAACCAATGACCAAATCACCACACACACACACACATATATACATATATATTATAACTATATATATGAAACATGATGCATACCTCGCCCCTCATATATATATCCTTGATATGCAATCATGGTTGAGGCGAAAATGATCTTTATTAAAATACACACACACACACACACATGATAAATTACGGCTACACTCGTTGAGATATAATGTAGTTACAAATTAGTTCCTGCGGATTCAAAAATTATAAATACCTCTTAAGATATGTATTAACTTAATGAAATTTATCATTCATCAAGGTAAGATATATTTGCGAGTTATATTTTTGTTGTCCTTGATGAGGGTTTGAAATGAGATCTAATTCATTTTGACAAGTTTAAGATGTAGAAATTATATATGAAGTTAATTTAAAATAAGTAGTGGTGATATCAAATTATAGATGGTAATGCCCGGTGGTGGTTGTGATGGTGGGCATAACGTTAAATTACTTTATGAAGGTTGGTGGAGTAACAAAACCGTTTGAGGGAATTTTTTAGGCTCAACAGGGCTTATCTTTTGGTGGCTGAGTTGACTACTATGGCTATAAGAAAATTATCTTTTGAATATCTCTATTAAAGTTTATAAGAAGATCCTAAATTTTGAGGGGGTATTTGTAATTTTCAAATATATAGGAGGGACTAAGCTATAATTAAACCATACCTTCAAGGGTTGTAGATATAATTTGTCAATACATATATATATATATATATATATATAGAGAGAGAGAGAGAGAGAGAGAGATGAATAGCCGTGAGAACAAAAACCCAAACTACTACATTAATCAACCTGCTCTTGAAGTTCTGGCTACCGGCGGTAATACAACCGAATCAAGATTCCCAGGATAAGGTGTCCATAACCCCAATCCTCCCCTGCTCTCTCTCAATTCAGGATGTTTCTGAAACTCTTCCAAAGTTTTTGCCCATTCTATCTTAGATGAATGCTCACGAGTATGGGGTTGCAATATGAAGATTGAGTTGTATTCACAGTTAGGAAACATAGAAAATTTGAACACACCTCCTAACCTATACACAACATATCCGAAGCTCAGTTGATCTCTCGGCGTAAAGAGATTGACCTCATTGAACCATAAACAACTAAACAGATTATTCAGCGCAGTGTGTTCGCGTATGATGATTGCTCCTTCGGGCACATCTGCATTCGAAGAGAGAGAGAGAGAGAGATTGTGGTGAGCAAAACAAATTACTAGTATTGTACAGTAAGTTACAATTGTATTGTGCAGTTTATCTCACCACTGAAGGAGCTTTTATGGTGACTCCAAGGCTCCAATCCCTCATACTGATATATCTTTGCGTGCAGATCGATTAGAGGGCGAGCGTATCGCTTCCTCCGCTTATTGGAATCAGCCTCTTCATATATACTGCGGTGATGTTTATGCTGAGCAATAGAAAACGTGTGCTTTCCACGCCATAAATATCTACAAGAATATATGTATCCAATAAGTTCAGTTACTTGTATGTGCTGACCAAACAAATAGTTAAAATTCTATCTCAATCAGAGCAAAGATGTTCAAGTATAAGAATAGGATCAATTACACTGATAACCCCTATGACTATGTATAATTACAAATACTTCCCCTTGTGGTTTCAGAATCACAAATGTCCTCCTTCATCATTGGAGTTAAGTAAAAATTGGAAATTTCTCAAGAACCTTGGGTATCATCATATTTACATACAAGAAAATTTTGAAAAGTTTACTAGGATTTGAATTGTAACACCACTTATCTGTGTATGATAATCAACACAAGGTGGTGAATGTAAAGTGGAAATAAGTTACAAGGAGGTACGAGAAGAGATATTTGAGCAATTCTATGTAGTTACAGGGGAGGGCCTTGCAATTATCAGAAAAGAAAAGCAATAAATGTGCTCGGCTTAATACAACTACGACAGAGAGCTATCATACCTCTCCAATAGAAGCAAGGGGTCGACTATAAGCTCCATTTTACCATCAATCCAGATGCTGTACCAGGCTTGCGGGAACAACCTATGAGTTAATATTTTTGGAACCTTCCCGTTTCTTCTAGGTTCATCATAAGGCTGGTGCTTAAGAAGAATAAGACGCCAGATACCGACCCATTGCCCTCCTTTAGCATCCTCTCTTACACCACTAACATTAATTTTTATGAATTCAAAAGACACTTCATCAACCACCATTAGGAAACAAAATAGACTCTCCGACCGTTCACTGATATTGGATGGCTGGTGAGGTGTATCATAAGCATCAAAAATACCAGTTGCAACAACAAGGCTACATTTCTTCACATATTCAATGTCTTTTCGAGCCATTTCATCACCGCCGCCTGGCATAAATCCACAATGCACCTGGAGATACCGTGTATCCATACAGTTAAAATCAGGTATTGGGAGCATATACATATAAACACAAAGAGAAAATTGGAACATTCCTTTCTAGTTCAGCAGCCTGAGGAGAAGAAAGTATTTCATACTAAGAAAATGAGAAACTGCATGCATATAATCTCAGAAAATTATACAACTCTTCAAAGCAATGTTGAGGGTGTTCAGCAAAACTGAAAAAAGAAAGGAGGGACACACACACACACACACACACAAACACAAAAAAGACTCCAAGGAGCAACTTCTTATAGCTTTAGGAATTTTGGTAAATATGTAGAAGTTTATTTTGACCATTCTATCCTCTACAAACAACTAATTCTGACTGCTTCAACTTTTTTCCCAAGTACTCCAACTTCTACTTTTCACTTTTATTTCCAAACTTTTACTACTGTAACTTTTTGCCTACTTACATAACCTTAGCTTCTCGAAAAGTAAAAGCATTTAAAAACACCCGATTTGTGTTGGTAACAACGTAAGCAAGCCCATAAAACAGATACACATAAGAGTAGCTTATCACCTTCATAATCGGCTTAATTTTGAAGCTTTCCTCTCTTTGCTGCCATGTCTGATGCCCACCAAAGAGAGGAGGAGATTCAGAGCTGTTGGTTCTAGTATCGTCTTCCACAATGTAGGAAAGTCTTTGCACCACTTTGTCACGTGTTCTTTTCTTCGGAATAACTATTTTGTTTGGATCATCCGCAAGAGGGATAACGCAACCTGATTGTCGACAAGAAGAATTCCTAAACATCAGTCAGCGGAACATAAGAGAAATAAGACCAAAAATTTCTTGTCTTACGGTGTGGTGGTGTCAAAAGTCCCATTATGTTTAACATGCCATATACTTTACTATCCTTGTTACAAAGAGCTGCAAAATATCAAACAAATTGAATTAAGGTAAAGGTGAAAAATCATTAATCTTTACTGAGAAATAAGAGTTTGGAGCATATGACAACCGTATAGCATATAATCTGTGTATTTCAATCATTAGCAAACACATATCAGTGTAACTTCACAAAATTTCCAGTATACAAGATAATACAAGGCAGCTGCAGCACTTTTCTTACTGAACACATGCAAAAACTCATGGCCTTCCTTTTTGTACCAAAATTAGTTCTTCAATTTATTTCAACGGCCTTTCAGTCAGAGGTTTCCCAAGAAAATGTATATCGTTTCACATTACAGCATTAGAATAGCGTTTGTAGTATAAAACAAAACATATCACTAGCTTGGCATTACTAATTCATTCTTCGTAGTTTTTCACAACTAAAATACACAAGGATTGAGTCATTAGCCACAGCTTTAAGAAGCAAACATTAAAAGAAACCAAGAAAAAAGAAATGTACTCGACACACTTCTCAAAGAATAAGAATTAAAATTTGCTGAGATATTAAATATTTAATGCCTTTCCTCTTGGACAACTTCATCTTTCATGAGACGGTCGTTTAATAAAATTATTAACCTTATCCTAAGTTGATCAACCGGGGATGGATTACAAGTTCTGTGACAGTAATGATAAGCAACTAAACTAAAACTAGAGTGATATTCAATTTTTTTTCAAACTGATCATCAGGGCATGAAAATCTCAGCGCAGATATTTGTTGAGAATAATTAGTATAAGCAGTTGTCGACCTTTTCTATTGAAAATAACAACTATTTATATTCTACTACACTTAATCAACCCATATTGAACTAGAAGTTCTTCCCAGTAACTGTCGTGATAAGCTACTAAACTAAGACTAGAGTCACACAAACATGCATGCGTGTGCGCACACACACGCACGAACATACACATCTTAAATTGATCATCAGTGCATCAAAATCTCAGCAGAGATTCGTCGAGAATATATCATTACCTGCAAGAAATGATACAGAGGATTGACAAGACCAAATATGAAACAACAGAACAGTGAGAATAAGCATCATCCAGATAATCCCTGCCGTGAGAATCAACCGTACGAAACCCTTTTTCCAGATAGTCCTCATCGTATACTCCTGCGACAATTTCCCACTATACAACAGGCCTCCTGCAGCAACTGCAAAAAAAATTTATTACATAAAACAACAAAAAAAATCTCCAATGAAACAACGTTATATCACGTGTAATGTAATGAAAATAAATAAGTTGTACATCTCGCTGCTTGTTGCTGAGCTCTTCGGGCTGCCCGCGAAGAAACTTGCCGATGGAGATCAGTTTCCATTGAATTGGAGCCTGTGTTGAAACGGGTTGTGCTTATTTTTCAGAGAGACAAAAGGATTTGCGATCAAGAGAGAGGTGAGTAATGAATGGAATTACAAAGATCTGGTCTTGGGCTATGTTTCCATGTACAAGAAAATAGAAAAATGAATACACAGTATCAAGATTCGTCAACAATGTGAAAAAAATATCAGATTATTGATTCTTGAAGAATCAATTTCGGTAATTTTGTAATCTCTGAAATGACTGTGTGTTGTGTGCGTGAAGCAGGAATGGCTTTTCATTTCTTGATCCAGTCGGGGATGAAGATGACAAGTTTTGCCAATGCAACTATGATACTACAAAATTTTACCTTTTTATGAGGTATTGCAATTCTAACAACTATATTTTTCAAAATAAATAAATAAATTTAGCTATTTATGTGTAAATCTACATACTCGCATTTTATCTATTTTGGGCTATTTTTTATTTTTCAACAAAAAAGTTCATAATAATTTTATTCTAATTATTTTAAATAGTTTTATTATTCTTGTATGTATATGAAGTACAAGATTATATCCAGGGGCAAAGAATACAGTAGAAGGGGTACATGGTGATGTTTACACAAAACCCATCTTTTATTTCTTGGAAATGGCAGAAAAATGGAACTCCATTGTTATCAACACGCAGCAATAGTAGCTGTTCTTCGTGTTCTTCATTCTCTGTGCGTTGCTCTTTTTCTTCTTCTGTATCCCAAAGACCCCTAAGGTGCTCCGTTTCGCTTTTCTTTCTTTCTTTTTTTTTTTTTTGATAAGATTGTGTTGCGTATTTGAGTTTTGATATGGTTGCTGGGTGGATTTCATCTGGTTTATTGTGATTATTGCTTTTATATTTGTAGATATGCAGTTCTTGGTGCTGGCCTTGCTGGGTTGTCCGTCGCTTGGAATTTGCTTCAGGTATGCTCTGCGTGTGTGAGAGAGAGAGAGAGAGTTCTGTTGTATCTGATGCTCTGGGTTTCTTATTTTGATTACAAAATTATATTGTTCGTATTGTTGTTGAATCTGCAAGTGTTTTCTTTACGACTGCTGTAAAGGGAAGGTAGCTTTTATTCATATATCTCTGTACCTTTTTTTCTTTTTTTGTTTTTTGGTAACCTAGACTATATCATCATTTCAAGCAATTCTTGAGCCAATGCTAGCTCTAGAAGTCATGAGTTTGACAACTTATGTTTACTGGGAAATGGAAATATGTGAAAATTTTAACTTGAAGATTTCATTCAGATTTGATATGGATATGGCCTCAAGCTTTTTGTATTAAGTTGTTAGTTACTGGAAATTTTCTAGAATGTTTTTCTGGATAGAAAAGATTTTCGTGCCAACTATGAAAATGAGAGATTCTGTAAAACTTACTATCCTCATTGAATGAATCTTCTTGTCTGCAACTAAAGCACACAAGGATTGGAAAAAGCAAGAAGATAAGAAGCCCTTAATTGTGACATAGCAACAGTTCATAAATTCTTCCTTTCTTACTGTATTAATTGACGGGAAACATACATTTACAGCAGAGTTCTAAGGAATCACCTCTTTATGTTGATATTTATGATGAAGTTGGCATTGGTGGAGGTGCATCTGGAGTTGCTGGTGGACTTTTGCATCCCTACTCCCCAAAAGGTTCGTGTCTCCATTCTATTTGTCCTCATTGCTCTTGCTGTTGTGGGATCTCGTTTTTTTATCCATCCAAAATACATTAGATAAATTAAAATGTTAGAAAAGATAGAGGTCATATACATGGCTGAGTTAGTTCACTGTATTTGTGCAGTCAAGCTTCTTTGGTGTGGTGCAGAGTGTTGGAAAGAGAGTTTAAATCTCTTATATACTGCTGAAGGTGCACTTCTTAAGCTAGTAAACAAGGGAAAATGCAAAACTGTTGAAAATAGTGAATCTCCTATATTTAGGAGAAGGTTTGTTCTTCTTCATCACTTTTCCTCTATGTTTCAGTTACCTGGTTGGAGAATGATAGATAATCTTTTATTCTGTAGAAGTTCGTTTAACGTCTTTAAATTATCATTATGTGAAGGTAACGTTAGCTGCATAGAAAATTCAATGGGGCAATACTGCTTTTTGTTTTTTTGGTACATGGGGCTATATTGCTATTGGTATATTGTTACGAGTAAATCATTTTCAGAAATCCTGCAATTTTTGATTTCAGGGGGATCTTAAGACCAGTTGTCAATTTGAAGAACATGAATATAATGACAGAAGTGAGTCATTTCATCTGCCATAATAAAAAATAAGAAATGTTGATATGACTTTGCACTGATGCAGTTCCATCTTGTTTTCTTGAGTAGAATGCTCAGAACTGTCTTGCCAATTGCAGAATAGAACCCATCCATAAGGATGCTGCTCAAAACCTCGTCCCTAATCTGTCTGTACCGTTAAACCTGGCATTTTATATGCCCGAAGCTCTGAATATCGATGCTCAAAGCTACCTTCAGGTTAGAGAATAAGGCTTAAGTGTCAGAATCTGCATTCTTTTCTAGTTGTTTTGACATTGTCCCATAATTTTATCTTGTAGGGTCTATACTTAGCGTGCCAAAATCTAATGAATGACATGACTACGTTGGGTTACATGCATAGAGAGTTGAGCTTTCACCAGAGATCTGTCCAGAGTTTGCGAGAATTAGCCGGTAGTTTTCTCTAAAATTAAATTTTCCACCAAGAACATCCACTCTTTGTTCTCTTACTGTGATTCTGAAAATAACTTCCTTGCAAGTCTGTGAAATAAATATACAACCCCTTGAATGGATAAATAGTCTTATGCGGAAGATTGATGACTATACTGGAGAGGCTTAACAATAGAAATTCGACAACTGCTTATAGGTGATTAGTTTGCCAGGGGCTGAACTTGATGGTATTTCTAAGTTCTAACCACCTTTGAAAGTTATCTGTTTGTTTCTACACTCTGTAACTGTGATTCTGCCATTCTGGCCTACTCTCAAGATTGAGCACGGATGATTGCATAGCATTTGCAGGGGACTATGATGCAGTGATTATTTGCTTTGGAGCCCGGGCAGCCTTTCTACCAGAGCTTTATGGAAAGCTGCCTCTGAGGACGTGTAGAGGCATAATTGCTCACCTGCAACTTGGTGATGATATGAGGTATAGATCTGATGTTGCTTCTTTCTGAAGGACTCGCTTGCTACAATTGCATGTGTTAGATTGATAAATCGGGTTGATCTGTTTTTTCGCTGACATGTCTGAAGCTCATGACTCATAAACGGCCCAGTAAATAATCTTGTATTGTATAATTGTGTTGAGCTGGGATTATAAATCACATCTCCCCTCTCCCGTTATGTAATCAAAGGATTAGAAAGTTGGGACTAGTTTTTAGAAGACAAAAACAGCCCATATTTTTGAAATAAATATGGTAAGAATGAAATTAGTAATAAAGATTTTGAGCAGAAAGGCTATGATATTCATACCTCTGTCCTAGTCAACAGTTCATAAGAAATAGTTTCCCCACATATTGTTTAACAGAATGCACATTTCAGCTCATGTTAGTTAGTTCATCATTGAACAGCTTTGAGCATTCATAGCATCGTAAAATTCATACCTTTCTATCTATTTATTGCCAAAACTGTTCATTTCAGAGAAGAATATCCAGAACATGGTCCGTCAATTTTGTCAGATGCCTGGCTTGCTGTACATGGACCTCGCCGCATAGATTTAGGATCAACATGGGATTGGAAATCAAGAAACTACTCAAGGGACGTCACCATGGACGAAGCTTCCAAAGCAATGGAAGTGCTTCTTCCAAAGGCATCTGCAGTATATCCAACCATTAAGAACTGGAATGTAACTGGAGCGGTTGGTGGGCTGAGAGCAATGCCGCCAATCACTGCAGATGGCTCACTTCCTCTTCTGGGTTGTATAGACGAACATGTTAATGGGAACCATGCTTGCAAATATTGGTTGTTCACAGGGCTTGGCGCAAGAGGCCTGTTCTATCATGCTTGGCTTGGCAAACTATTGGCTCGGGCTGTGATATCCTGTGATGAAAGTTTGCTCCCTTCTGAACTAACCTCATGGAAGCAGCATAAAATGCACGAGTAAATATGCAAAAAGAAAGACTGCTTGTGGAATTTGAAATGATCTACGCAAGGATGAGAACGTGCCGGTTAAGGTCCTGCAGAGCGTTTCAAACTTTCAGTTGAATTCTGTTAGGCAGAGAACTTTCGACCCTTTTAGATATCTTTCTGTGAAAGAGGACAGTGTTGCAGTAAGTCTGAGCCCCGGGCCTTCGGAAAGCTCAGTCTGGCCTCGGGATGAATGTCAACATATTCGACATGCGACCTCCGGTGTAAGTAAATCGGAACGATAATTGTACATACCTGTTGTTTGTTCTCCATAGCATGGAGTTGTGACTTGTGAACATTGTATGCTCATTGAAGATGAATTTCATTTGTTTTCCATAGCGCGGAGTTGTGAACAATCTGCACTCACTAGTCAGTTAAATACGGGACGGGTAATATTCGACATTTAATACATAAATACACGTTATAACTATAACAACGTGAACAATTGTTCTTACGGGTATAATATTTGTTTGAACTGAACAGAGGAGTGGACGAATTATTTAATTATTCGAATAGTTTTCAAGGGTGTGCTTCGGATTGGCTATAATCTTTTCTTAAGTATTCAACTTTGTAGTAAATTTTGCCATTTTCATCTGTGCTTATTTCCATCACTTGTTCTCTTGAAGGGAAATCACAGTGTTTTAAGTTTTGCAGATCCGCCTCTTATAGGTTCTTTCTTATTTGGTATACTTTGCAATTAAAATTTTTTATTTCCATATGTATAAGTTAGTGAATTCTATTCTCTCCCATGAGTTTGGTAATATATTATTAATATAATATTTGTACAATTGTCTCATACTGCAAGGTTTATGTAAGCACAAATTAAATATTAATAAATGCATTAAAATGTGTACTAACTTTTATATCGCTATACATAAACATATACGTACACAAACTATATATATATATATTTATTTATTTATTTATTTAAGGTATATGTCCATAATGTTATTTCACTAGTAACATTTATTCAAATCCCATACATCAACATATAAACATTTATATATCTAACTAATTTGTTTTTACATACATTGAATATCTATTCTATCCATGTTATTGTTATATATAGGGAATTCGTCATCTATCTCTTCTTTCTTCTCTCTCATATCACACTATTTAATATTTCGTCACTCTCTTATTTAATAACTTTTTTAATAATCTAATTATATCCAATTTTAAACAAATTATTTTCCTTTTCAGTTATTATAAAATCAACAGATACTAGAAACCATTCATATAGCAAATTTCATAGATATTTATAACGTAATCTATTAAAACTTAAAACACATAATTAAATTTTATATATATTTTATTTCTCACACACAGCGAATGCACTAAATAGCCGGACAATATAAATAATTGTACATTCTATTAAATAATCAAATATATTGAATTGAAATTAAGATATATACGCAATGTACTTATGTTATTGTGACTTGAATTTAATGATGGCCTCGATTTATGCAAAGAAGCAAATTTCAAACTGAAGTCTTCTTGATTTGGATAATGTTTATCCATTAGGATTGGATGATGTTTATCCATTAACATTGGATAATGTTTATCCATTAGAAATGGATAATGCTTATCCGTTAGAAATGGATGATGCTTATCCATTAATATTGGATGATGCTTATCCATTAGAAATGGATGATGCTTATCCATTAGGAATGGATAATGCTTATCTCATCTCTTGTTTTTGCCTATAAATAGATGGCCTTGGCCATTCATTTGAAAACATGAAAAGAGAAAAAAGAGAAGAAGTTAGAGAGCTTCAAGACAAGTAAGGTTATTTGAGAGGCTTGAAAAATAGAGAGTCGGGAAACACTTGAGAGATAAATTCTTTGTGAGAGAATTGTGAGTTTGTTCTCTTGGGGTTTCGGGTTTAATTAGAGAATTGTTTCTCTAATTGTTGTAACTCTCTGTAAATTTCTTATAGTGGAATCGCTCCTTGCCCGTGGACGTAGGCTTGTTATTAGCCGAACCACGTAAATATTGTGACGCTTTAATTTCCGTTCGTTTTATTATCAAATTATTGTCGCCCTTTTAAAATAAATGTACTACTAGATCCGGGTGCTATCCCAACAAACTGGTATCAGAGCCCTGGTTGTTAGTACCTTTATTTTGATATTTCCTATCTAGTGAGGATGTCGACGACAAAATTTGATGTCGAGAAGTTTGATCGAAAGATCAACTTCACTTTATGGCAAGTGAGGATGCGTGCTGTCCTCGTACAGAACGGAGTTCAGAAGGCTTTGACCGGTGTAAAACCAGAGGCCATGTTAGATCACAAATGGGAGGAGATGGATGAGAAAGCCCGCTCGGCTGTTCAGTTGTCTTTGTCAAATGAAGTTTTGCGCGAGGTGATCGCCGAAAAGACAACGAAAGATCTTTGGGATAAGTTGGAGTCTCTCTACCTGAAAAAGACTCTCACGAATAAGTTGTACAAGAAACAGTGCCTATATTCACTGCGAATGAGTGAAGGTACATCTTTGAGTTCTCATATTGATGAGTTTGAATCTATTATTATGGATTTGCAAAATCTAGATGTCATTATTGATGATGAGGATAAAGCCTTGTTACTACTTTGTTCATTACCTCCTTCGTATAGACATTTTAGAGAAACCATGTTGTATGGAAAAGATACTATTTCTCTAAAAGATGTTAAATCTGCTTTGGAGACCAAAGAAAAGATTGATCATGATATCACTGGTCAAACTAGTGATAGTCAGGCACAGGGTCTATATGCAAGAGGGAGGTCCAAACAAAGAGGAGTCAATAAAAGCAGGCCAAAATCTAGATCAAAATCTAGAAGTAAAGGTGTTGTGTGTTGGCACTGTAAAGAACCAGGGCACGTTCGCAGAAATTGCGATAAATTGCAAAAGAAGAGAAATGCTCCACAGGAAAAGAACGAAGATTCTGGCAACGCGAGTATTGCTGAAGAAGGAGGTGGTGTTGATGTGCTTCTTGTGGCAGAGAAGCAGGACAAATTCAACAATGAATGGATTATGGATACGGGTTGTTCTTATCATATGTGTCCCAATCGGGACTGGTTTTCTACATATGAGTCTATTGACGGAGGAGTAGTTTTGATGGGGAATAATGCTCCATGCAAAACTATTGGTATTGGAACGGTCCAGATCCGAATGCACGATGGGATTGTCAGAACATTGACCGATGTCAGACATGTTCCAGATCTCAAGAAAAATCTCATCTCATTAGGCACCCTGGATGCCAATGGATGCAAGTTTTCAGCTGAAGGTGGAGTATTGAAAGTAAGCAAAGGTGCATTGGTTGTTATGAAAGCAAGAAAAGCAGGTAGCTTGTACGTGTTACAAGGCGCTACTGTTATAGGCTCTGCAGCAGTCTCATCATCTACGTTAGATGCTGATATTACAAAATTATGGCATATGAGGCTTGGGCATATGAGTGAAAAGGGTCTGACCTTGTTGAGTAAAAGAGGTCTTCTTTGTGGCCAGAGCACAGGAAAAATGGATTTCTGTGAACATTGTGTGTTCGGAAAGCAGAAGCGGCTCAGCTTTGGCACTGGAATTCATAGAACTAAAGGTTCTTTGGATTATATTCACTCTGATCTATGGGGACCATCACAAGTTCCATCAAAAGGAGGAGCTCGATATCTATTAACCTTTATTGATGATTTTTCAAGAAAGGTTTGGGTCTATTTTCTGAAGCACAAAAATGATGTGCTTGATACTTTCAAGAAGTGGAAGGCTTTGATCGAGAAGCAAACTGGAAGGCAAATCAAAAGACTCCGAACAGACAACGGTTTGGAGTTTTGTAGTGGAGATTTTAACAGGTTTTGCGAAGCTGAAGGAATTGCCAGGCATCGCACTGTAGTTAACACTCCACAACAAAATGGTGTAGCAGAGCGCATGAATAGAACTCTTTTGGAAAGAGCTCGGTGTATGCTTTCCAATGCTGGCTTGTCTAAAGTGTTTTGGGCTGAAGCAGTCTCTACAGCTTGTTTTTTGGTGAACCGCTCACCGTCTACAGCAATCGAGTTTAAAACTCCTGAAGAGGTATGGTCCGGTAAACCTGCTGACTATTCAAACCTGAGAATATTTGGATGTCCTGCCTATATGCATATTAATGAAGGAAAGTTAGAGCCTAGAGCTAAAAAGTGTATTTTTCTTGGTTATGCTTCTGGGGTGAAAGGATATCGTTTGTGGTGTCTTGATCCTAAGTCACCTAAATTTGTTATTAGTAGAGATGTTACTTTTGATGAGTCTGCTCTACTGACCCCAAACAAGGAGTCCACAGTTTCTTCTGATATAGATAACTCAAAGAGTACATCGAAGCAGGTGGAGCTTGAAATTCCTAGTCCATCTGTGACGTCTGAAAGTCCCGTTGGCTCTGGACCTTCAATAGAAGAGGAGCCTGATCCTATTGAAGAAACATCACCCCAGGAGGAAAGATGTATTGCTAGAGACAGACCAAGAAGAGAAATACGACCACCACAGCGATATACTGATTATGTCACGTATGCCTTGTCTGTTGGAGAAGAAATAGATTCTATCAACGAGCCAGCTACATATGTTGAAGCAGTTTCTTCAAAAGATTCCTCGAAATGGTTGATTTCTATGCAAGAGGAAATTGAGTCACTTCACAAGAACGGTACTTGGGTACTTGTGAAGCCGCCAGCCAAACAAAGGATTGTTGGGTGTAGATGGATCTTTAAAAGAAAGGAAGGAATTCCTGGAGTAGAAAAGGCAAGGTACAAGGCACGGTTAGTAGCCAAAGGTTACAGTCAGGTACCAGGTGTTGATTTTAATGATATTTTCTCACCTGTTGTGAAGCATACTTCTATTCGTGTCTTGCTTGCTCTAGTTGCCATGCATAATTTGGAGTTAGAACAACTTGATGTTAAAACTGCATTTTTGCATGGTGAACTAGAAGAAGAAATTTATATGCAACAACCGGAGGGTTTTGTTGTGAAAGAAAAAGAAGATCACGTTTGCTTGTTGAAAAAATCTTTGTATGGCCTGAAACAGTCTCCCAGGCAGTGGTACAAAAGATTTGATTCCTTTATGATTGGCAGCGGATATTCAAGGAGCAACTATGATAGTTGTGTTTATTTTCAAAGAACTCATGACGACTCATTTATCTATTTGCTTCTTTATGTTGATGACATGTTGATTGCAGCTAAAAATATGTCTGATATTGATAAGTTAAAGAAGCAGATGAGCGAAGTGTTTGAAATGAAGGATCTTGGTCCAGCAAAGAAGATCCTTGGCATGGAAATCAAACGAGATAGACAAGGTGAGAAGCTGTATTTAACTCAAAAGAGTTATATTGAAAAAGTTTTGGAGAGATTCGGTATGAAAAATGCCAAACCGGTATCTACTCCATTAGCTGCGCACTTTAGATTGTCGGCTGCTCTGTCACCAAAGTCTAATGATGAAAAGAGGTACATGACCCGAGTTCCCTACTCCAGTGCAGTTGGTAGCATGATGTATGCTATGGTTTGTACACGCCCAGATATTTCACATGCTGTTAGTGTGGTTAGTAGATATATGTCTTGTCCAGGAAAAGCACACTGGGATGCAGTGAAATGGATTTTGAGATACTTGCGCGGGACTTCTGAAGCTTGTCTGGAGTTTGGACGGAGTAATAGTAATTTGGTTGGTTATGTTGACTCTGATTATGCTGGTGATCTTGATAAAAGAAGATCATTGACCGGATACGTATTCACTCTTGGGGGAAGTGCAATAAGCTGGAAAGCTTCATTGCAACCTGTGATTGCATTATCTACTACAGAGGCTGAATACATTGCAGTGACTGAGGTGCTTAAAGAAGGAATTTGGCTACGAGGCTTGTTGGGAGAGCTTAGTTCTTGCTCTGACGAGAGCGTGATTTTCTGTGATAGTCAAAGTGCCATTCACTTGACTAAAGATCAAATGTTTCACGAAAGAACTAAGCACATTGATGTAAAGTTTCACTTTGTTCGTGATGTTATTGGGCGGGGTGATATTTCAGTGAAAAAGATTTCTACTCATGAGAATCCCGCAGATATGCTGACTAAGCCTCTTCCAAAGGTCAAGTTCAAGCATTGCTTGAACTTGATTGGTATCACAGAGAGATGATTTAACTGGCTAAGTGGAGCGAGATCACTGTTTGAAATTTTGGTAAAATTCAAGTCAAGGTGGAGATTTGTTATTGTGACTTGAATTTAATGATGGCCTCGATTTATGCAAAGAAGCAAATTTCAAACTGAAGTCTTCTTGATTTGGATAATGTTTATCCATTAGGATTGGATGATGTTTATCCATTAACATTGGATAATGTTTATCCATTAGAAATGGATAATGCTTATCCGTTAGAAATGGATGATGCTTATCCATTAATATTGGATGATGCTTATCCATTAGAAATGGATGATGCTTATCCATTAGGAATGGATAATGCTTATCTCATCTCTTGTTTTTGCCTATAAATAGATGGCCTTGGCCATTCATTTGAAAACATGAAAAGAGAAAAAAGAGAAGAAGTTAGAGAGCTTCAAGACAAGTAAGGTTATTTGAGAGGCTTGAAAAATAGAGAGTCGGGAAACACTTGAGAGATAAATTCTTTGTGAGAGAATTGTGAGTTTGTTCTCTTGGGGTTTCGGGTTTAATTAGAGAATTGTTTCTCTAATTGTTGTAACTCTCTGTAAATTTCTTATAGTGGAATCGCTCCTTGCCCGTGGACGTAGGCTTGTTATTAGCCGAACCACGTAAATATTGTGACGCTTTAATTTCCGTTCGTTTTATTATCAAATTATTGTCGCCCTTTTAAAATAAATGTACTACTAGATCCGGGTGCTATCCCAACAACTTAAATTCTCACCACTCATCAGTATCATTTCTTCTGGAGTGAGGCAATAAACAGTGGTCCATATCCTTGGGTCCTAACACATATCAAAGTACAGGAGTGCTATGTTACATTCATGACACAGAAAGCAATTTGAAACAGAAACAAAGTCTTCAAAGCATCTCACAAGGTTAACAAATTGCGCAAGTTACCAATATTGTTATAGCCAAACCACAGACATGCTACATCCCAAAAAAGCTCTCTCTCTCTCTCATCCTAGTTTCGTGTCCAGATATAAACCTGACCTCCACTTGTAGCCCCTGCAAGCGTCCCGACACTGTACGGATGTGCATCGAACCGGCATGGAATTGCTGATATGAGTTCACTTTCTAAAGTGGCAACAGTTGTTTTCCCAGCAACAGAGATAACATCAACTCCTCTCTTCATGTTGCCGATGAAAATGGATGAATCATCCCAACCCCATACGCCTCTGTTTTCCACGACGACACACGGAAAAAACAGAAAGAAAAGAATGAATTGCACCGTTATTGGTTAATCTCCCATACTTTCAAATTTACCGAGTCCAACTATGCAGCAGTTCCTCAAAGGATTCTAACATAACACATTTATCAATGATACAGTAACAGCAGTATTCCACATAATCAATACCCAACATGAGTTCAGATGAGAAGGTAGTGATAGTTACCATGGTCACGCTTCTAATTTTTAACCATTATTGCACATAATAAAAATGTAGAAAAGATGCATCTCATTATGTAATGAATGTTGACCTTTTAAGCGTTTTCTCTGCAATTTTTTTTGTGATGTACTTTTAATGCTAGATCGTTTGTGCTTTTATTTGTATGACTGCATAATTGAATGCAATGTTTAACATGTTATTTCTAAAAAGTAGACATAATGAATTTGAATGTTAGTTTAATCGAGAGAAGAAATAGCAGTCATAACTCTGCATCTAAAGGCTTAGATAAATTCTAATTCTCCATAAAGAATTTAATTTACATAATTTCTTGACAATAAGTAAAAAAATAAGTTGATCACTTAGTAATAGAAGTAATGAATCTGCATCAAAAGGCATGGACACATTCTAATTCTCCATAGATGATTTAGTTTACATAATTTCTACACAAAAAATAAAAAAAATAAGTTCATCATTTATTTAAACCTACTATGGTGCTTGGTTAAGTCAAAAAATATTGTTAGTCTATATAGTGAAATTGTGATTAATGGAAAGTCTAAGCAGGAAATTAGAGCTCCAAGTCCACATAGATAAAATTTTATTTTCGAAACCAAACAACCTGTTTTCGTGTCATGTAACTGCAAATTGCTATGTAATCCACAAATAGCAATACAATTCAATGAAATGGGAAAGTAACACATCTCTGAAAATGAGGAATTACGCTTAAAGACCCATCCACATAACTTTTTGTGACACAGAATGCGATACCTGAATGTCGAAATCCATCTGCCTGTCTGGTTGTAATGGTAGACCATAGATATCTTCTCATAATTAGCTCCACTTAACAATCCGACTTTGTCATCAAGACTGCAGAAACAGAAAAAAGAGTATCATTCTTTGAACAAGTTGCTGGGATAAAAAAATGCTTGAGGCCACTTAATTTGATGCTAGAAAGATGCCATGCAGCGAATCAGGATGTTTAAGACACAACACATAGTGCTGTATATAGTCTTACTGCATGAAAACCTAACTATAACCTCTAATAAATATCAAGATCATCCTAGTTGAACTTTGCAGTTGTAAGGGGTAGTAGCGAGACTAGAAAGATCAAAACCAAAACACCTGACTTTGGACCACTCATTCCAACTTATATTGTGTGTGCAGCAGACTTGGACATGGAGAATTTTCCAGAAAAAGAAACAATCATTTTGCTACGATGATCTTAAAGGAAAAAAAATTCATCAGATCTAGAACCTTAAAGAGCCAGAAAGATTTCAACGGACAGAACTACATTGCATCTTTGTTGAGCTCAAATATACAAAATGCCGAAAGCAAAACCACTATAAAAAAAGAGACACCAAGTACCATTATTTGCAATGTGCATGAAACCCAAAACAGACCTTGTTGTTGCCAGAAACTTTCCAGTGGGCGAAAAGTAAGCAGAATGCACAGCTCTTTTATGCCTAACAGTCTTCAATGGCGTCGGTTTGTCTGCATTCATGTGCCTTAGATCCCAAATACGAGCAGAGCCATCAGTGGAACTTGTAGCCACGACATTGTCATTTTCTGAGCTAAAGTCTATGGTGTTGATTCTATCTTCATGTAACTCACATGATAACAAAGATTTTCCTGCTCTCATGTCCCACATATTGACTCCTCCCTTGCCCTCGCTAAAATATAAGGATTTTGTGTTGTGTGGATTTAGAGATATAGAGTATACAGTGTACTCGCTAGAATAAACCATATCAAACACCTGTTTCTCCACATCCATCAACCTAATAAAGCCATCATAGCATGAACTGTACACCTGCATAAACAAACCAGGCTCTTTTGCCTCGTCAACTGTGTTTAGGTGGCATAAAATATGGTACTAATATAAAGGCAGTATCCTATTAATGAAGAAGATTCACAGAATCCAGAGAGATTATAGCAACCAAGGATATTATATATCAAACTAAAAGCTTAGCTTGTCCTAAAAATATACCAGTTCCTTCATCTTTTTTAATCATCAGTTAAAAAATATTTTGCTTCACTTCTTTTAAGTCAAAAGCAGAGAGGCTTCATAATATAACAGACATCAACATGATTTAGACATTTTGTGATAATAACCTATCTTGCTAAGCTATCAATCAGCTGAACCCCTGACTTTGTCATTCTGAAATGAACAAAGGGTCCCGCCTAAAGAATCAATTTTGAACTGTTTGAATCATGCTTAGAAGTTGGAGTAAAATTCCCGCATAAAGTTAGCATAAGTCTAGCTTTACTCTAATTCCCATTAAAAGGACTAATTCAACGCAAACAATTGCACCGTGATAATCAGCCATGCCTTGGACAACTTCACACACAATGAATATAATTCACTATGGTTGTATTTGAATAAGTACTAGGCACAATGATCCCAACTCTCCAAAAGAGGCAGAATATCAGTCACATTAAGGTTAAAGGTAGCCATACCTTTGATATGGAAAACTGGTCTATCACAATCCCGGAAATAGGCCCTGAATGTGGGCGATACAAATAAATCCCATCACCATTTTCTTCCTTCTCATTAACATTCCAAAAGCAAACATCTCCAAATTTGTCTCCAACAACAACCATCTGCATATCTAAAGTAGGAAAGAATTTCAAACTCATAATTCTCCCTGGCACCAACCGTGCGATATTCTCGGGCTTCAATTGCAACGCCTCCACATCAACCGAACCCCCCAACCTTTTTCTGTCTTTGGATGTCTCCAAATTATCACTGGAATCACGTGAAATTTCATCATCCTCACTCAACGGCGATTTCTCAGATAATTGTGACACAGTTTGCACGAGTTTCTGGCTCCATCCATCATCATCCCCAATGTATGCATCTATCATTGCAAGGGGTCCCAGTTCCCGAGGGGGGTTTCTTTGTACAGAGTCTGAATTCAATTGAGGTATTTTCTTAATCTTTTTTTCATCATTGAAATCATCATTGAGACCAGCAGCAGTAGCAGCATCAGGTGGCACCCCACGAGTCCTTAGGGACCGGCGCAGAACCACAGGAATTTCAGTTTTAGGCTTCTTTACTGGACTGCGTTTGAAAGATTTGCTCTGAGGCCTGCCAAATCACAGATTCTTCAAGAGTGACTAACAACGTCATAGAAACTCACTCAAACACATTCTCAAGTACACAATATCATACTCAAAGAAGCATTCTTTAAACAAATACAGAAATTCTCACAGACAGTTCCTCAAACAGGTAATCTGTCAACTATATTTTGCAAGAAACCCGTCACAGACTCACAGGTGAATAAAAAAGCAGAAAGTGATATTAAACAAAACCCATATGAAGGAAGAAGACCTTTGGCGTTTTGCGGCGGCGGAGGCGGAGGAAAGGTCGCTGAGCTTGGACTGGATCTTGAGAGCCGCCAGCATTTCATCGTTCCGCTTTATGTTTTCCAGTCTCCGCCGCTCGTACTCTGTCATTTTCTGATGGCTCCCCATTTCCCTTTGTCGGCACGCCGGAGTTCGAGATCGCAATTTTCCGACGCGTACAGTGAGGAAGTTCTTGAATGCCTTTTGACGTCTGCTCCGCCGTCTGTGGGGCGGCGCGTCATTTAATAGCACGGCGGGAAAAATCAGAATTGGCGCGAAAGCAGGGCATTGGGACTACGTGGCAAGTTCAGGGCCCTGGAACTCGGCCCATGGATTCTGACTTGAGTTGGGCTGAACATACTGGACTTGGTCTCGACCTAATAGAAAATTGGGCTAGAAAACTTTCGAGGACATTTGACTAATTTTTTTTTTTTTGAAGCAGACTAAATTTTTTTTTAAAAAAAAGTTATATTTTATAAGATGGTCTAATCTACATATATGTACTAGCGGCGCACTCGATGTATATGTAAAATAAAAATAAATTATAATTTAATTATGTATTTAAATTTATTATATAGAATATAAAATTTGTCATTATAATTATAAAAAATTTAAATAAGACTTAATCTATATTATTAATAAAGCACTTATGAGCCCTATTAATTACCTTTTTATTAATAAAGCACCAATGGGCCTAATAATTACCTTTAGTCTCTTTAGTCTCACATATTTAATTGATTTTCTCCTCTTCCATTATTCACTTGTTTTTAATTTCTATCTTTTCTTCTTCTCTCTCATCTATCACTATATATTTTTTCCAAGTCACTTTTCTCATTTATTTTAACCTTTTCTTTTTTATTTATTTGTTAATCTTATAAATTTATTTTTATTTTGAACTATTTTTCTATAAAAAATTTACAAAAATGCATTATAAATAATTAAATATAAATATAATCATGTATAAAATTCATAAATATTTTTACTTTATATTTAGAATTTAAATGTGTAATTAAATTATATTTTATTTTTATTTTTATTTTGTACATGCATCGAGCGTGATTGACTGACTAGTTATATAATTAAAATTAGGGTTAATTACATCTACTATCCCTTTAAAGATATAAAACTACAGTTGGTCCCCCAAAATTTTCAATATTACCAACACATACCCTGATAAATTCCAAAATTACAAATAGCCCCTGGTTAGCCAATTGCCGGTCATTTTTTCATGAACTTCCAGTTTTACCCCTAATTTTTAACTTGGGATAATTACATCTACTACCCATCGAAAGATTGAAAACTACAATTGATCCCCAAAATTTTTTAAGATTATCAAGATATACCCTGAGAAATTTTAAAATTACCAATAACCCCTTGAGCAGTAGGTTTTCGGTCATTTTTTCATGAACTTTCGATCTTACCCCTACTTTTTAACTTTGAAAAAATAAAAAAATAAACTGAAAAATAAATGCTTGTAAAGACCAACAAAACTTGCGGCAATTGAACCATCACGATCTCAACTTTCCGATAGTGCCCCAGTCAGCACCATCAAACTTCGTTTGACCGGCGATCAAAGAGAGTCAAATTCCTACATCTATTGCTGATATTGGAACCCTATCAAAAAACCCACCCCTTTCTTCCCCCAAAATCGCATATGACCCCTCCCCCCTCTTTTCTCTTCCCGTTTCTTCTCTCCGATGGCCACACTCTTGTCGACAATCGATTTTCTCACCACCCCGAATTGCATGTGTAGGGTATACTTTATTTTTGAAAAGAAGAAGTTGTCCCTTGTTTGTACATTGTATATTTATTTATATATATAAATTTTTTAAATGTTTAAGTATGTATATTTTGATATTTGAATTTAAGTATTTATATCTATGGATAATTATATTTACTACCCCTCTGAAGATTGAAAACTATAATTGGTCCCCCTAAAATTTTCAATATTACCAAAATATATCCTGAGGAATTTAAAAATTACCAATACCACCCCTACAATTTAGGTATATTACAAAGGGCACGCATGGAAAAAATGTATGAAAATTAGAGCAAGGGTATATTCGGGCTTTCATTGAAAATTTTGCTGACGTTAGCCATTTTTGACCGGCAATCGGCTGACCAGGGGGGTATTTGTAATTTTGGAATTTATCAGGGTATGTGTTGGTAATATTGAAAATTTTTGGGGGACCAACTGTAGTTTCGTATCTTTAGAGGGGTAGTAGATGTAATTAACCCTTAAAATTAAGTAGGAAAGAGAAGATATAGGAATAGATTAAATAGTGGAGAGAAGAAAAAGAAGAATAAAAGTGAGAGAGAATTGTCAATTTGATCTCATACGATATATTCGCTAGTCGATTTTGTCCCAAATTTTTTTTTTAGCCAAGGTAGTCCCACTAGATAGTACTCTCTCTCCAAAATGGTCCCTCCGTTAAAAACTAACGGGAAACGCACGTGCAACTCGCGTGCGCCGTTAATTTTTAAATGGAGGGAGTTACATGTGGGACTACTTTAATCAATTTTGAAAATTTGGGACCAAATCGGCGAACGCTTCTTTAATGTGGGACTAATTTGGCTAAAATGTATATTTAATTTTAATCGTGACTTGATGCATAATTAATTCCTCATCCAAGTCCAATGATTAATTAAATCACGTTGTAAGCTTGGAATATTCCTAATTCTTTTATTCCCACTTAGGAATTTTCATGCGGGATGGGATTCTCAATAAACTCATTCTCTAACGAGCACCCATTTATGCATACGAGTATCACTACACTCGATGTCCATGAAACAATACATCTCCCATTTGAAATAGTCATAATACAAGTCATTTAATGAGTCAAGTCAATACCCCGCTCTTAGTTAGACTCAATAACTTTGAGTAATTTTGATCACGTTTTATAGACTTGTTTCAAGACTTCCATCTCTATGCAAGATAAATAATTAGCAAGATAAAATTTTCTTTAAAAAGAATAATTTATTACATTTATTTTTTTGGATTAAAAATTGATATTAAAATATAAGTAATATCAATTATTAATTCACAAAATAAATATATTTCTTTTTTTAATTTTAAATTGATACAAAAATTCGTTTATTTGAATCTATATAGTACAAATATATCAATTTGTCTCATATTTAAATTGATATTTTTTTGAATTTTGAATTGATACTAAAATTCATTTATTTGAATATATCTATATAGTACAAATATATCAATTTGCCTCATATTTAACAATTGTGGTAGTTGGTCAATTGGTAGTAGGTGTGATTGCAGTCCTTCTCAATCTAAGTTCAAATCCTATGGAATACATTTTGTAAACAATTTTTTTACAAGTGAAATGATGAAAATGCTCCTATCAAGATCACATGTCATGCACGTGGTACTGTTTCAGCAATTTTTTTGGCCGAAATTGGCTCCCAGGTGATAAATTTTTTTACAAGTGAAATGATGAAAATGCTCCTATCAAGATCACATGTCATGCACGTGGTACTGTTTCAGCAACTTTTTTGGACAGGAATTGGCTCCCAGGTGATAAAGTCAAAAAACCATATAGTTTGAATAGGCAATCGGAAACAAAAAAGAGTTTAGGTGACAAAGTTCAAAAAACGTCATAATTCGATTTGCCAAAAATCATTATCCTTGTTTCTTTTGATCATGTCTACCACTTTCTATATTTTTTTATTTGTTTTTGTTGAGTCATAATTTTATTTTTTGTTATTTAGGTTTATTACTTATTTTTTTGTGTAAATTCAACGTTTTTTTTTCATTTAATTTGCTTTGTAATCATTGTTATTTTTTATTCATTTAATTTTTTGCACTATGATAAGAGGGATTAACAAGCTTCTATAATTTTCTTTCAATGATCCCACTTAATCTATCATTTTTTCTTAAACATTTATATTTGTATGTATAAATGAAGCTATGTTTTCCTCCCTCACAAAAGTTAATATTTAGTATTTTCAAATTATTTTTTTGCATAATTTTTACAACTTTGTATTTGTTTATTTTTTTATGTTGTTTATTATTTTATTGTTCAAATCTTTTATTAATTTGCTTTATTCATGTTTTTATTAGTTTCGTTTGATTTTGTTTCTATTTTTGTTGTTTATTATTATATTGTAATATTAAGAACGATTTTCTCGAACTGTTACTTATATATATGTTAAAATTAAAATAAGTATATAGTCGATTATTGTTATTCAAAAAATTTGAGATCTTTCAAAAAACTTGTTGGTAATTAGATTTAAATTTGAAATATTTTCATATCTAATATTTTGCTATTTAAATATATTCCTCAAACTCTATTAAAACTTTCATCTAAATGAAGTACCAGCCATTTTAATTAGTCCTATTGATCAAGTATTTGTGTTTCTTCTCTTTGTTTCCAACAAAAAAACATTTTGAATTCGACTAAGTCATCTGCCATTGAAATTCATTACTTGTTCGATTCTTTTCCTTTTGTATTTTTTTCCTTTTCATATTCATGTCATCATATTATTCATTTTTTTTCTTTTGTCAAATTTTAGTTTCTATTTTTCTTCATTTTCATATTTCAATTGTGATGGTGTTTATGCGCTCTCTAATAGCGCGAATGAGCACTTCTTTCCCAATATTTTTATTGTCATTTCTATCACTTCCTCTTTAGTATTTAAATTAACTCACTCTTTTGTTCTTGACAGTTGTAATGAATTTGTTTTATTTAAGTTTGTGTTGATTTAGTTTGTTTTGTAGTTATTATTATTTTTATTCATGTAATTTGTTGCATAATACTAAGGATTTTTTTTTTTTCATTTCTTCATTACACACTTTATTTTGACTATCCGAGGCTCATATATTCATCTCTCTCAAAAATCTTCCCCTTCACAAAAGTTAATATATGGTATTTTTAAATTTTTTTTTTTTTGGGTAATTTCCACCGCCTTTCTCTATTTGATTTTTTTTTTCGTTTATGTTATCTTTGTTCGTCACTTTGGATTAAAAATATTCCGATTAATCGAAAAGTTGCGGTGGTAAAAATATCGTGATTAGAAAATACTTATATCTATTTGTTTATTTAATAATGCAGTTCCCAACATGTACTTATTGTGTCGCATATTGGAGTTAATTGCATATTACCTGACTGTGAAATACATAGGAGGTGTTTGTAATAGTTTTAAAAAAATACTTTGCTACTTTTAATTTCGAAAAAACTACTTTAAGTATTTGATTTTGAAACTTCTACTTAAATTAAGTTGAAAAAAAGTAGAAGTTGAGAAGTTGGGAGGAAGTTGCTTCTAGCAGCTTAAAAGTTCACACTTCTATTAGTAGAAGCTGGTTTTGCAACACTTAGGGATGGCAACGGGTCGGGTCTGGTACGGGTTTGGCCAAACCCGAAACCCGACCCGCGAGGTTTTTCTGGACCCGGGGACCCGTCCCAGACCCGACGGGTCCCGGCCCGACCCGAACCCGGCGGGTTGGACCCGTTGAACCCGTCGGGTTCCGAAACCCATCCCAACCTGCCCCACGTACCCGCCAAACCCGACCCGCAAACCCGCTTCAATAATTGAAATTTTTATTTTTAATTTTTTTTTTTGAAACAATAATTTTTAATTGTACAAGAAACTTAATAATTGAAAATATTCAAATTGTACATAAAACCTAATAAAACATATTCAAGTGAAATAATAATAACCAACTTTAAATGTCCAACCATAAGGAAAAATTACCATAATCATAACTATAAAGCCTAATAAAATATGTTCAAGTGAAACATTTATATATTATAAATATATAATATATATATTATAAATATATATTATATATAAATTAATTTCTTTAATTTTATTTATTTATATATTATAAATATATATAATATATAATACATACATATACGGGTCGGGTTCGGGCCGGGTCTCAGTGGACCCGAGACCCGACCCGAACCCGGACGGGTCCAAAATTTTGGACCCGCGACCCGCCCCAAGACCCGTTTAAACGGGTCTAAACCCGTTCTAGCGGGTCGGGTTCGGGCCAAACCCGGGCCCATTGCCATCCCTAGCAACACTCCACACTTTTACTATCAATTTTTATCTGATTTTCACTTTTATTTTGAAACACTACCAACTTTTACTACTCAACTTTTTTTCAACTTCTCGAAAAACAAAAGTAATCCCAAACACCCTCATAATGTGCAATAAAACTCCTAAACTAAATAAAAAGGTAATACTTTCTTAAATTTTTTAAAATAAAACATTTTAACCCCTGATATGAGGCTTTGTTGTTCATTTGCGCAATTGAAATTGATTTTTTGATCTTGGACCATGCAATATCATTTTGAGCCATCCTTAGTAAAAATATAAGTGAAATATTAACAAATTTTATAATTTTTCACTCAAGTGAATTATTTTATCACCTCAAACTCTCTTTTTATATTTTAATTAGAGTAAAAAAAAAATTGCAAAAAATGATAAATATTTCACTTATACTATTGCTAATTAAGGTTAAAAATGATGTTGCAAGCTCTAAAATCAGAAAGAATGTTTCAAATCACTCAAACGAAAATTGTAGCTTCAAAAAGGGGGTAAAATACTTTATTTTAAATTTTTTTTTAGAGAGTGGATTACCCTTTTATTTAACTTAGGAGAATTTCCTACACATTATGTATTTTATAGGAAGGTAAAATGCAATTACCTTTTTATTTTGTATGTATATTAAAATTGGAAAGCGAATATTGAAGGATACAAATCACCTTATTATATAGGAGCGCGATTGTGTGGGAGTGATCCGAAAATGCCAAAATAAAGGAGACGATACTTCCTTAGTTGGGACTATATATTATTTGTGATATTTGTACTTCTCTAAGCTAGTTCACAGAGGTTAATGTTAATTTTGTGCGCCGCTCATGTAATGGAGTAGCTCACACGCTAGCGAGAAACGCCATCCCTTCTAGTGAAGGTTTGACAAACATTCCATCTTATGCTAGTAAGTTTGTGTATTTGGATTTGGCAAATGAATAATTAAATTGATGGTTTCTTTCAAAAAAAAAATCACCTTATTATATGTATATATATTATGGTTAATATATTGCTTTTTTATTATTTAGTTGGGTTTGTCAACAATGAGTAGGTAGAATATAAACTGCAAGGCTGCAATCTAATGTATGGATATAATTACCTACTACCTAAGGTTATTATATTGCATCAATTAAATGAAGATCATTGATAATTTTAAAAAAAAAATAACAAATTGAGGCTATTTTCTCATTTTTTTAAATTAATAAGAATAAAGTAAATTCGAACCTTTTTTTTCTAATAAAGGAAAATCTTAAAACAGTATCCAAATATAATATTTACAAAATTGAAATATTAGCTTATTTGAAAAGAGTAAATTTAAATATAGAAAAATTAAAAGACCAGTAATAAAAATAATAAATAAGAATTAGAGATAATTATCATTTTTATGTAATATGTAATTTATTTTAGGATTTTAATTCTTACATCAATTCTTGAGTTATTAAGTTTATAGAGGTTTTCTAAACTTCTTACTATATATGTTTACGAGATTAATGAGGATAAAACTTTTAAATTTTGATTTTACATTTATGAATTTTATGGAGTAATTAAGTAAATTTGTTTATGTAATAAGAACAACTGGTTGAGAAGAAATCCACACTAATAAGAACTATGATTTAAATTAAAATTTATAAACTTTCGGATTATTGTTTAACAAGCAAAAATAGGAGCAGTCGTCACTAGATCATTTTCAATATTCCTACAAATCATGGAAAAAGATTTTGGAAAATTGTATAAAATCTTTCACAAAAGAATAAATTCCTTTATGAATTGAATATAAAATAATTCAATCCATGAAATGTAACAATAGTGTAATTAGAATCTGCTTCAAGAATTTTATTTTAGAAATAAAATTAAGTTGAAAATAAATTAACAATTGATACTTTATTTAGTGTAAGCTATCTTAAGTATTTAAATAAGTGTAAATGTTGGTTTTACATAAATCTTAACAAGTACTCTCACATCATAAAAGAACTTATAAGGTCTTATTTTTGTCTAACAAAATTACAAATTATAAATTCCAAGAACATCTTATAAGCAACGTACGAGATTTCATTTTATCCAAATACATTAATAATTTATTTTTAAAATAAGATGAAGGAGCTAACTTACAAACTCCAAAAATATCTTATAAGTTCCACAAGTTTTTAAGCTTTTTAGAATAATTTAGCGAAACACCCTCTAAAGATTTAGAGACTCACAGTGCATTTTATTACCATTCAAGTGTGAAATTATATGTGTAAGTTGTAACTTAGTTGATATGTGGAGAAGTTAGATTGGTGAAAACTACTTGTTTTTTTTTTTAATGGATTTTAATGATTGTTTTCCTTCATATTCTTCCTATTTTTAATTTTAATCTTAGAAGGATCCAAATTAAGCCTCCATTGAAGGATTCAAGAATCACAATACACAATAAAACATGATGGCAAAAAATCCATTACTGGATACAGTTTCAACCAGGCTATATAATTAATCTTGATGAATCAGAAACAAAAATTTTATTCATTTATTCTTTTTTTTTCCCCTAATACTAACAAGAATGAAAAGTTATTCTACATAAATAAATATATAAATAAATAAAACAGTGGAGCAGAGAGTGGGGGACTTCTAATTGTCACAAAATCCATTCTCTCAAACCTATATATGAACAACACATCACCACAAACCCTCCACTGATATAGACAAATAACAGTTAAATTTTTTTAGACAGTGTAGTGTTGCTGAATGGTCTCAATGTCCAGTCCCTTGAGCTTGACCACCGATTCGACGTGTCCCTTAAGAGTGTGAAGCTCCCTTAGCCTGCATCATGTGTCTTGTAAGAATGTAAATTTTGTTACTGGGATTATGTTAACGCGACGATATAATGTATATATGACTGTAGATTAATGATAAAGAATCATAATGTATAACATATATATAGCCACTTTTGCACCCCGGGGGGGAGGGGGGGATCATGATTCATGTGGATACCTTGCGACTTCAGCTCGTCGCTTCGCCTGCTCAGCGATTTCGTTGAGCTCCCTGTAGTTCTTGTCATGGAGAAGGGCAGATGTTTCGCCGGTTGATAGGCCATGGAGGGTGCGTTGAGCCACAGCCCATTGTGCTTCCCTCTCACCCCTACCGTAGTCTTTCTTGGTTGTGAAGGCAGTCTGAAAACTCGGAATATTAAAGATTAGTATTTGAAATTAATCTTGGTGGGAAATAGATTAAAGATTGCTGTTCTTTTTATATATGTTGTGAAAAATAACTATACCTTGTTCTCGATCATGGTCTGCCAGGCTTTGCCGGTCAATCCGAAGCGAATGATGAACTTAAGGATGTCGAGGGGGATGTATGTGACAATGGTGTAGAGCCAGATGACTCCAGCCCAGCCCCATCCGATGCCCTTGATTCTTGCGAATCCCCAGTTTGCATACACCGCGATGATTGTAGCCAACTGAAATGCCACAGCTCATGCAACTTCAGGAAACTTGGAGGAACATCAACAAACTAGTAATAATCAACTTTCTTTCAAGAATATGTTTTAATGAGGACTCACCAACTGGGCGACCAAGAAAGCAAAGACAAGCAAGAAACCAGGGCGTTCGATGAACGACCAGCTCCTTGACCTTGTCACGAAGATGAGTGCTTGACTAATGATGCTCACTTGAAGGTAGAGAGCAGCTGTAAGCTCATCTGGATGGTCCCTGATGGATCTCACCTTGAAGGCATTCTACAAGAAAGTAGAACAGCTTTTCCCTTATCAATCATTCCTCAAAACCACATATGAAAGCAAGATTAGAGGTTAAATTAATTCCAGGGACGACGCCAGAAACTTATATTTTGGGGGGCTGGGGGGGTTGTGTGCGTGACTGTCCCTTCCAGTCCCTTTTGGCTCTGTCCCTGAATAATTTGGATCGTAGCAACTTACAGAGAAGAAATCGGTGTCGGCTATAAGGTAGAAGAAGATGACGGTCATGACAGCCATGTATGTGCCAAGAACAACACCGGTGGCGAAGATCTCCTTGAGCTTCCATGAGTCAGGCAATGGAGATGGCTTGACCCTGTCCTTGGAGATGGTCATGATGGTTCCATCATTGAGGATTGCGATGATCAACACCATGAAGGGAGAGAAGTCAAACTTCCAGATAAGGGCAATGAGCATGAAGCCCAACACAATACGGATGGTGATGGAGACCGCATAGATGGTGTAGTTCTTCATCCTCTGGAAGATGGCTCGGCTTGTGAGGACTGCACTGATGATCACGCTAAGGCCCTGGCTCGGTCAGGACAATGTCCGATGCGCCCCTGGCAGCATCAGTTGAATCGGCAACAGCAATGCCAATGTCTGCCTTTTTAAGGGCTGGAGCGTCGTTCACACCATCTCCAGTCATACCGCAGATGTGCTTCCTCTCTTGGAGCTTCTTCACAATCTCGTATTTGTGCTCTACAAGTCACACAATCAATTTTATTAGATGACCATTCTACCCTTAGATGTCTTGGTAATGTTTATACTTGTGAAAGGGTGTCTTTGTAACTTTCTTTATTTTTGGTTACCTGGGAAGACTCCAGCAAAGCCATCAGCCTTCTCAATGAGCTCATCAACAGGGATATGGGCAATAGACTCATCCTTGCTCTGGCCAAGAAGGGAGGAAGATGGGTACATGTTTGTGCCCATGCCAAGCCTACGGCCCGTCTCTTTGCCAATGGCAAGTTGATCACCAGTGATCATCTTGACATTGACACCAAGATCAAGAGCCTTTTTAATGGTCTCCGCACTGTCATGCCTTGGAGGGTCAAACAGAGGCAACAACCCAACAAACTCCCAAGGGCCGCCGGCACCATCCTTCGATTTCTCAGGAACAGTCTGGAAAAGACATACATATATTCTTGTTTAATATTTGTGCAAAAGGATTATATATATGTATGTATATAACTTCATAAGATGACCAACTCACCTGACGCGCAACACCAAGAGCACGGAGACCACGGTTTGCAAAGTTGTCAATAATATCATGAGCCTTCTTCAACTCCTCGCCTTGAAGGTTGCAAAGCTCAATGATCTATCAAATTTTGAAAAGCTTTAGAACAAGATCAAGAAATGTGTGTATAGATATCTAAAAGACAAATTTAGTATTGTCTTTACTTGCTCAGGAGCACCCTTGCTGCATCTGTGCCAGTTCCCGTAGGTGTCATAGTAGGTAATTGCAGTGCGCTTCTCTACCGGGTTGAAGGGCAAGAAATGCACCTCTATGATGCCTGCTCTAGCCTGTGAAACCCCACAACAAAAAGTCACTCAATAATTCAGACAAAATAATTTAAATGCATCCCGTTTTCAAATATCAACAATTTTCGTTTTTTGAAAATACCTCCTTGGGGTCGCTTAGCATGTTAACGATGCAAGCATCAATAGCATCCTGGTTTTCAACCCTGGAAGCCCTGGCAGCGATCAACATAACAGTGTCTTTGTCCATATTCTTGGTGAATACCTCAATCAAGGACTTATCAACAGTAAGCTTGTTGAGTGTAAGGGTTCCTGTTTTGTCACTGCAGAGCACGTCCATGCCTGCCATCTCCTCAATAGCAGTCATCCTCTTAGTGATGGCACCCTGCTGGGAGAGACGGTGAGATCCAATAGCCATTGTCACAGACAAGACTGTTGGCATGGCAATTGGGATACCACCAATGAGCAAAACAAGAAGATTGTCAATCCCATCTCTGTATTTCCTGCGCTGGAAGGGGTACATCACTACAATCTCAACCAGCATGCCAGCAGCAATCGCACAGATACAGAAGTTACCGATGGCAGTCAACACCTGCTCCAAGAAGAAAGAAAATCCAAATAAGTTTCTATTTTCCATCTTTTCTCTTCTTGATCATCCAAAACGTGAGATGGGATTTAAAGAGATAACCTTTTGGAAGTGCCCCACATTGTTGGTGCTATCAACAAGATGGGCAGCTTTACCGAAGAAGGTATGGACCCCAGTTGCGATGACGATGGCCTCGATCTCACCTTGCTTGACGGTGGAGCCGGAGAACACTTCAGCTCCAGGGCTTTTGTTTACAGGGGAGAGACTCACCGGTGAGAGCCGACTGGTCAATCTTAAGAGCATCACCTTCCAGGAGGCGAGCATCAGCCGGGATGATATCTCCCAGCTTGATACTGATCAAGTCTCCCGGAACCAAGATTGCGGCATCTTGCTCACTCCATTTGTCATCTCTCAAAACCTTCAGCAGTAACAAAATATTCAAATCGCACAATTAATCGACAACAATCTGATATTTTTGCTACATTCATTAATCAATATGAATGATCAAAAGGGTACCTTAGCTTTGGGAGCAAGACCAGCCATAAGGGCAGCAGCAGCATTACCGGCACTGTTTTCTTCAATGAAGCTAATGGTTGAGTTGATAATTAGGAGCACAACAATACCGATGAAATCTGGGTAGTCCGGGGGCTTGCCCTGCATTTATCAAGAATTCCAAATAAGCCCACAATTAAATTACTAGCTTATCAAAAGAGCATACACAAAATCAAAAATGAAAACAGAGAATCAATTTTTTTGTTACCCCTCCATTGGCCAAAACAATTGCCATGATGGCAGCAGACTCCATGACCCATGAGAGAGGATTCCACATAAACCCCAAAAACTTAAGGATTTTGCTCTCCTTTTTCTCCTCAAGCTTGTTCGGGGCCAAAAATATGCAGCCTTTTTTCCCCTTCTGCCGATGTTAAACCCTCCCTTGAGGATTTGAGCTGGCTGAACACCTCCTCAATGGGCATGTGCTCCTGCATAAAACAACATCAATCCAAGAACATCAAATTTTCTTGCACAAACAAAACGTTCACTTTTTCATTAAGAAATTTAAACAAACGTCACACGTACAAGGTCCACCGTTTCATTTTTGATCGCTTCTAAGGAAATATCTGAGGCCATGTTTGCTTTTTTTTTTTTTGCCTTTTTTTGGTTGTTTTTTTGAAGAAAAAGAGGAACCCACTTCAGGAAGAAAGACTGAGAGTGTGCTATCTCTCTCTAATCCCTCTCCCTAAACACTTTTTTTGTATTTTTTTTGGGTTTTTATTACTTTACAGAACTGATGCTTTGATCCCCTCTTTCCCCATGCATATATATAATATATTAAAGTTTGAGAGAATGCAGAGAAAGGAGAGAACCTGGAGCTATTTAGAGGCATCTCATTAGACAAGTGTTGGGTCCACCTCCGAGCTCTCTACAATGGCGGATCATCAAGTTCTCCAAAGCCTTTCATTTACAATGTGTGTTTTGAGTGTTTGAAGACTTTCACCTCAAAATATGGGCTTCCATTAATTCCTGTAAAGAACCTAACGGAAAGCTTGGAACAATAACCACATTTGGTTGAAGACTGGGATTTAGTGATCTCTTCAACTTCCAAAAACGATTTGTGTTGCATACTGAATATATACATATGATTTACAATAAACTATGATATATATATATATATATGTATGTATATATATATATACGTACACATGCATCATGAAGAACGTCTTGCACTTTTTAATTTCGTTCCTGTTACTATTATCATATTTAAGCTTTTCGTATTAAGTGCTATACACAAAAATAATAAAAGAATGATTTATAGAATATAGTGTTGTGATTCAGAATTAAATTTTATTTGATACTTATAATATTTGAAGGTATTAATGACTAAATAGTTGTATGATTCATGTTGACACACCTTATCAATAATTTAAAAAACAAAATCTCAAAATCCGAGACCTGCCCACTAGGATTGCTTTGTGATCGGAAGACCCGATTCTAGACCTGATCGGTAAAATTGGGGGAAAATTGTTGGTCAAATTTGACCTGACTAAAGCCAACGAATCATGTAGCAAATGATAATACACTTGCTATATGAGTGATCATTTTCTCTAAAATGTATACCAATTACATGACAAGTGTAAATACTCACCATGTGATTAGTTCGATGCAACTAAATCCGATACAACCAAAAAATTTTCATTGATTCCATACATATCACATAAATAAATATATATATATAGTAGTGAATAAAAAATATATATAAATTATTAAATGGACGGGTTTGAATTTTAAAATCAAAATCCGAGGCCTGCCCCTAACTTGGTTGGAGTTACAAAAACTTGCCCCATTAGGGGCTAGGTTAGAGTTTGGCTTGTGCCCGCACCCAATCCCTACTCCAACCTCCTATTTATTAGTAGTTGTGGCAATTCAAGTGGGTTTGGGTCGTTGTATTAGAGTATGTATAACATAAAATTTTCCAACTCTACCCAATTCACAATTGTTAAATCACAAAACATAATCTTGGCTCAAATTGATTGGATTCATATTAGTATGAATTAACTTGATTTAAATCAACCCGACCCAAGAAGGGAAAAGAAGTGGGAATGTATCTTGTTCGCCTGATCCTCAAATGTAATTTCATGGTCTAAGGGATAACGACAAAGGAAATATAAACGAAGAAAGCTGCTAAATCGATCAAGCAATAGAAGTGAAAGCAAGAGCGTCTAAGGAAAGGGGCCCGAGAGGCTGAAGACGGAGTTTTCTATCTTTCTATTGTTGTAAATCCAACTCTTCCTTTGAAGGTTGCTTTCGGTCAATAACCTAATAATCAATAATTTAGGCCTGGCAATGGGTAGCTAGGGTTTTACCCTAGTCATACCCATACTCTATAAATATCCAATGTTAAAGCCACTTACTGACCCGGATTGGGACCTGATAGGTCTAGACCTGAAGTTTCGGGTACGGGTACGACCCGAATTTTTTTTGTTTTGGCATTTTACATTTATGTTTCATAAATTTTATCCAACTTTTTTTTTTTTTTCAGAAACAAAATTTATTTCTTAGTTTTCCCCATTTACACTCCTTAAGACTCGAACCCATGACCAATCCATTCACAAACGAATCTATTTACCACCAAGCTATGTATATGTTTGTTGCCTCATTTATCATTTCTTCCAATAATATATATATATATATATATATATATATATATAATTTATATGTTTTAAATATAAATAAGAAATATCAAAAATATTTTTTATATTAAAAAAAATTGAAAATGATATTGAAAAATATCACATTCCACAAATTTTTCATGTTATAAGACTCAAAATTCAAATTTTAAATTAATTAAACTATCTTTTAACTTTACTTCAAAATATATATATATATATATATATATCAATTTATCAGATTGAAAAATCTTAATGAACTAATGAAATAACTCGTCACAAATTTAAATTTGTGACAAATTTTATTTACCACAAATTAATCAATAAACATCTTATTATTGATCATTATGTAATTTTATCTTAATACAATTTTATTATAAAATCATCGCAAATGTTCAATATTTATAAAAAGTAACTTCAAAATTAAACGGTCCAACTTGATCCCTCACTACAAAACAAAGTATATAACGTTTAAATTTTAAATTATAAATTAAATATATATAGTATAAATAATATATTACAGATACACAACACGCACCGTACACACACACACACACATAGACACACACACACGCACACACGCACACACTGTATATACACAGTTACACACACTGCACACACACACGTGCACACCATTCACACAGACACACTGCATACACACAATTACACACATTGCACACGCATACACACACTACACACACAGTTACCCACACATATACACACAGAGTTCACACAATGCACACACACACACTGCGTGCACATAGTTACACACACTGTGCACGCACCCACAATTACACGCATTGCACACACACAGTTCACACACACACACACACACTGCACACGCACACACACACACAGAGTTCACACATTGCGCGCACACACACACACTGTGCACATAGTTACACACACTGCACACACACTACACACCCACAGTTACACGCACTGCACACACACAGTTACACACAGTTCACACACTTACACTCATTGCACAAAATTACACACACGTAGCACACACAGTCACACACACACTAAGTACTCTCAAATTTCACACATATACAAGGATTGAAATTTCATATGGCACACACAACATACACACACAAAAATCTTGAAATTGGGTTATTTGGACAAAAAAAATTACAAATTAAAGTGATAGTATATGAATACCCTTCGGGTATTATTACCCGACGGGCAGAAACGGGTAAGGCCCTACCCTAACCCATACATTAGGATTGATATGGGTATGGGAATGGTATGAGTATATTTTAAAATTTTAGGGTATGGATAGAATATGGATAAAGACTGAACGGATTAGGGTAGGGTAAAACCCTACTTATTGACAGGCCTACAACAATTCAACCTAGTCCAACTCGTTGTTCTTACTTCACTTTTTTGCTCTTTGTTTTATAAAGTTTTTCTTACTGAAATCCTTATTAAACGTCATACTAATATTTACAAAATGTTATAAATCTGTAACTGTACATTACAACAAACAAGTTATATATATATATATATATATATATATATATACCCCCCACACACACATATAACTAAATACCTAAAAAAGATATTATATGTTCAGTAATACCAACTTAAATTTTATATTCAATGTGACCAATAATGTGCAATAAAGACTTACTAAAAACTAACTATCAAACTAATAATATAATACTAATCAGGTCGGCATACTCAATATGTGTGCATAATAAAAATATATATAATTTTTAATTATGTATTTAATTTTTTATAAATAGAATTATAAATATTTATGAATTTTTTTCATGCGAATAAAAACTATTTAGTATTTATTAAATTTAAAAGTAAGATGAAAGCTAAAAAATTAAAATAAGGTGAAAATATATATTTAAAAATAATTACATGAAAGAGCTAAAAATTGTTTTGTAGTATGAGAGAAAAAGAAAGGAGTGGGATTGAAAAGTAAAAGAAAATGAATGTGTAATGGAGGAGAATAGGAGAGAGAAAAATTAGGACACAAAATGTAAAAAAGAAAAAAGTGGCAAATAAAAACAATTATTAAAAGGGTCTCTCCTTTTATATAATAATATAGATAGTATATATTATAAATAGTATATTTAATACTATATTATTAGACCTTATCAATTGATAAGGTCATTTTGCAACTTTTACGATTTACAAACCAAAGTGTTAAGATATAATGCTACATTCTAATTCTAAGTGTTAATATATTACAAATTGTCTATAATACTATCTAATTTAAATTAAACAGCTACAAATTAGAGTTTAGCAAATTACATCCATTGGAAAATCCCTCTAACTTTAAACTATACAATTACGTCATATAGAATTTTTTGATATAATCAACTTGCAACACTCTATAAATATCAATCGAAAGGCTACGCACACATATATACACACGCTCACCCAAAAAGAAAGGGGGTGGGGGAGGGTTCGAACTCAAAACTTAAATGGTGCTAGATTCGAACCCCTACATCATGTAGAATATGAATGAAGTTTCAACTTCCCAGTCTAAAACTGACGATGGGAGGAATGAATATAATTAAGTTTTAATCCAAATATTAGGATTTATTTTATTTCTTATAGTGTTTATGTCCATCAAAGTATTAGATTCAAGCTAATGTATACTCAAGTCTCAAGAGTGTGATAGTTTCTGATCTTCTATATAAATTGACCACTTTTTTAGAAAAATAAAAGAATTGTGTACAATTGGTTCGTGTTGTTGGTTAATCCACAAAAATTTTGGGTTACTTGGGCAACCTACGAATCAACCCAACTCATTATTTTTGTGATGCTTTCCAATATGACCTGATTTTAACCCAACTTATACGCTGTCAACTCAAACCCGACATTTTCATGTTGGTTAATTTCATTATTTTCATATTGATTTCGTATCATATTATTGTCTCGTGTTAGAAATTGCCACTCTATCTTCTACTTTTTAGGCATTATGCATTCTGTTTTCTCTCACTCATGCTAAATTAATTATGCTAAACCATTGTCATAATTAGCTATGAGTTCGTTTAGTTAATAGTCTTTCTACTTTTGCAATTGTATTTTTGCGCCCTCCTAAACTCTATTTGTGTTGGTTTTTATCATCTTATATTTGTCACTTTCGAAAAAGGAAATAATCGAATAAAGTAGAAATTTATCAACGATATGCGCAATCCATATTCCTTATATTTGATAATTAATGATGTAATAATTTATATAGTTTTTATCTGAGTTTTGATGTAATCAATTGATTATATCCATATTATTTTATGTTTAAAAATAAATATATAACAATTTGTTTTTTACTTGAGTTTTGATTTAATCAATTGATATGCAATCTGGGAGGGGGGGTGGGTGTTTGGCCAAGTAGGGCGCGTGTGCAATCACCAAAAAAAAAAGAAATTAGTGTCTTATTTTTTTTTTCTACCGTTGAGGTAAAAAAATAAAATAAAATACCCAAAAATTGGAAGTTTCAAATAATTTTTTTACATCTTGTTTCCTTCCAACTTATGGTTATTTTTGTGACATTCAATTACTGTCTCTCTTTTTTTTTTTTTTACAAACACTATATGCCACTTTTACTTTAGTTAATGGAAATTATAACAGTTAAAGAAAAAGGCAACAGGCAATACAAGTTATAATCCCGAGAATGATCATCTGAGCCAAATAATACGAATGGGAACAGAAAAAGCTGCAGCAAAAAAACAAAATAAAACAGCTTCAAAGCATCAACAAAGGACCCGTGTAACTATTGGCCTAAAACCCTAGCTTCGTGCGGCGCCAGTGCCTGCGCTTCCCATTGTGCCTACAACAAAACAAGCGTGTATCAAAATGGATCGAGCATAAAAATTTTGAAAAAAAAAAGGATACAAAATAGAGAAAATAATAGTACTTGATTTTATTGCCGGTGCGCATGATGAACCAACGCGGAATCGGGCGATTCTGCCTCTGCTTCTTCGCCAGCATCTTCTTTACCCTGAACGTCTTGTGCGACGGCTGTTGGCGGTTTCGTACGTTCGATTAACGACTCAAAAATCAAAATAATACACGCAGTAATGCACACATATTTACACGCAAACACTCGGAAGTATCACATATATATCTACATATATATATATATAGAGAGAGAGAGAGAGAGAGAAAGAGATACCATTTTTGGTTGCGAAGGACTTGACACAGAGAGAGAGAGAGGGAGAGCTGAGAATAAACCCTAGATGGAGGTGGAGTAATTGTGTTGCTAGTTACTGTGATAGTGTGGTTTGTGAGGCATATTAATAGATATCGGCTACTTCAATTACTATAGGGGCGTTTTTGACCAAGGCCCTAGATATACGTGGTTCTAGATTTTAGGGTTAGATATACGTGGTTCTAGATTTTAGGGTTTTGTGATTTTTTTTTTGTTTTTTTTTTTTTTGGATAAAAATTTACTTTTCAGTTTTAGGGTTTTGTTTGGTAATGTTAAATTGTTTTTTATAATATAAATATTTTTTTAACCATGTTAAATCATTATATTATTGAGAAATATATGTTTACATTAGTAGTTGGCATGACATTATAGTTAGACGAAGTTTTACTTTAAAGGACATGATCTGTAGTAAAAATATTATAAAGATATATACATGCAATTTAATTAAGTGGAGATAAAAAAATAAATAAATATGATAAAAGAATGGATAAAATTGTTAAGTAAATTTAAATATGAGGATTTATATTTCTTTTGAGTCTTGTATTCTTCTACCGCTCTATTTCATTTTTCCCCAATATGTCTCGTGGTAACAAAAATATAGTGTTCTTTTGTAATTCTTTATATAAGGATTCATAAAATACGAGCTCCCCAACTATGCAGGCAAATTGTTTGAAGTATTTGGGTTTCGAAGGGATTAATTTCATCCACCTCCTATTTTTTTTTTCTTTCTCTTCAATTATTCTTTCAAACCAAACAATTAAATTCGTTCTTATACTTCCTTTTTTTTTTTTATCTCCTTGTCAGTTATTTGTGTTTTTTTTCCCCTTCAAATCAAATAAGTTGGTATATCTTGTACGTACCTATATATTTACATCAGTATATATTCAGTTTATTTTAATTTTTGTTCCTTCTGTAAGGCTATATATATATATATATATATTCATATATTCACTCTTCTCTCTTACCCAACACAAGCTCCCAAACACTTTCCTTTTCACCAAACCCCTCATATCTAGAGTAAAATCTATGGCTTCGCTTTTGAATTGGTGGATTTGCATTTGTAGAAAGGATTTGAAGTGTAGAATTTCAAATAACTTTCAAATTTGTACTGCAAAAAAATATACTTTTCACTAGTTAACAATTTGTGATGGAAAAATTTCTTCATAAATTTAAAGTATATGTGATAAATTACTAACAGAATTTAATAAAAATAGAACCAAACAAACAATCTGCTGACAATTGTTATAGATATGAGTGTACATTCAGCTGGTTTAGTATGTGCCGTACTAAAAATTCAGTACCAAAAATGCATATCAAATACCGAACCGAAATTTCAGGTACACCAAAAATGCATACTGAATATCAAACCAAAATTTTTGGTACAGTTTGATAAAAAATGTCTCAATACATATTAAATTTGAAATATAATGTATTTATCGTGATACTATAAAGTGTCAAAATATGTTATTTAACACCAAGTACATGACACTGTAACTAATGTCACTAAAAGCCAATTTGATTTGGTAACGTTAGTTAAAGTATCATATATTTGAGCGTCAAGATAATATATTTTGACACTTTATAGTATCACGATAAATGCATTATAATATTTGATATAGTTTATTGAGAATTTTTTATGAAGTACCACAATAGGTACATAATTATGACACTTTTTAAAAATATTATATTATACGTGTCAAATTAGATTATTTTTAGTAGTGTACACATAATAGTATAAATTAGTGTCTTTCTCTCAAGCCAATTAAAATAATGTTATTTAGTTTTTAAATTAGCCCTACTTTTCAATACATATTTGAGAAAGTTATCATAACTCTATATATTTCTATAATGAAAAATTATAAAAATTACATACCGTCTCACGGACCTCGTGTCTTGACAAATAATTCAAGATACACTCAATTTCTCAAATTAAGTTCAATTTTGCCTAGACTTGTTATCCTCCTATGACCTTAACTATAACAAAATAAATACTAACATTATGTTTGGTTCTAGAATTTTTGGGGGGAAAAGAAAAGAAAATAGGAAGAAAAAGTATTTTCCAATGTTTGGTTACTAGAGAAAAAAAAAGGAAATGGTAAGGAAAGGAAAATAGAAAGAAAATATAGCATAAATTGAAAAAAAAATATTTTCCTTCCAATTAGGTGAGGAAAATGAAGAAAAAGTTATATTGCTCTCTCTAGCATTCTCTCATTTTTCAAGCTCTCATCTCATTTGTTGCTCAAACTAATTTATTATTTGAATATATTTCATGCAAATTTTTTTTAATGCAATTAATTAATTATTTGGATTTTTTTGGGATGTGTTTTTACATTTTCCTTTAATTTACAATAATAACCAAATAAAATGGAAGACAATTCTCTAAAAAAATTATTTTCCTTAACAACCAAACAAAATAGATAATTTTAAAATTCTTGTAGTTTCTTTTCCTTTCTTTAATATTTTCCTTTCCTCCTAAAATCTTAGAACCAAACAAAGCCTAAAACTATATTAAATATTGAAAAACTATATTTTAATTTGGTGTTGACAGATATTTGATACCAATATCCAAAGTAGTCATCGATTCTTCCAACTTCAAATTCAAAGCTGAAGAGATTGTTGACACCATTTTAAAACCAACATCTTAAGCAACTTTCTAACGTCCAAATGAAATACTACAAAACACTTTGACAATTCTTTCAGGCAACAGCACACAAAAACTAAGAATCAAATGGAGAAATAATTATCGAAATCTGATTTAGTTGAACTCCACCAATTATATTATATTTGTCAAGTAATTATTTATTCTTTTTAAATTATACATCACACATGTCAAACGTAATATATTCTCCATGTGATTAGCGCGGATCGAACACAACTATGCACATATTCCAGCGGAACATGAACATGGAAATGTTAATAAAAATTTGACATATAACGTGCCATTTACGCTGTAATGCAGTTGAACTACACACACCACACACACATATATACATATACATATAAGCATGTTTCACCATATTTTCTCTTCAATCCAATAAAAGATTAGTAACTAAACTATGGCCATTAATCACAAAATCCTCTCACTCTTGGTAGCTATTATTATTATAACCACTCTCAATTACGAAACAACTTGAGCTGATAATCCTCTTCACTCGGGCCACCGCCACCGCGGACTGGCCGTCGTATCAGGCAGCTGAAGCTCTGCCTCCCTCGGCCATCCCAACCGCATACTTCTCGCACGTCTTCTAGGCATTCCTCCTAGTCGATTCCACCACATTTCGTCTTCTAATCACGCCGAACGACGACCAGCAGATGGCCCAATTCACCTCCGCCCTCCACTCTGCCACCCCACCAGCCAAAGCCATCCTCTCCATCGGCGGCACAGGTGCCAGCCCCGCCGTTTTCTCCGACATGGTTGGTGATTCTAACAACCGGGCCGCATTCATCCAATCATCCATCGACATAGCAAGGCAATACGGCTTTGACGGGCTCGATCTGGACTGGGAATTCCCTGGGAACCCCCAGGACATGTTGAGTCTTGGCCTACTATTAAAGGAATGGCAGGTCGCCGTTAGGCAAGATTCACTCGCCTCGGGTCGGGCTCAACTGAGCTTATCTACAGCTGTGTACTACTCTCCCGATGTCTTTTATCTTGGAGACGTGATCAGGACGTACCCGAGGGACTCTATCCGAAGCTACGTGGACTTTGTGAGCCTTATGTGCTTTGACTGCCACGGTGGTTGCGTGTCGAACGCCACTGGGGCCCACGCTCTGCTCTACAATAAGACAAGCAATGTAAGCACGAGTTTTGGGATCTCCAAACCACAAAAAAAAATAAAAAAATAAAAAGTTTTGGGATTTCACATTATTAGAAAAATAGTTAATAATCACGAATTAGACACGAACTAAAAAAAATACGAAAAAAATTTAGCCATGTATTAGTCAGTGGCTATTTTTGTTGGCTAAAATTAGCACGGAATTTGCTGCTAATTTTTAGCCACGGATTAGCCACGCACTACTAAAAAACAGCGATTTAGCCACGGATTTCTAGCCACGGACCGAATCGGTTGCCAGGAGCTACGGAAAAGGCCACGGATTTAGGAAAAAAACGAATACATATGGCCACGGATTTTTCGGTGGCTAAACAGACGAAATTCCGTGGCCAATTAATTTTTTTAAAAAAAAAACCTAAATGTTTTTCCCCAGTAATAAAATAAATTTTTTTAAAAAAAAATTGGACTTGGCCACGGATAAATCCGTGGCCATAAAATTTTTTTAAAAAAAAAACATATATATATTTTACTCCAGTAATAAAATAAACTTAAAAAAAAATTTGGATATGGCCACGGATAAATCCGTGGCCAAAAACTAAAATTATTTTTCTTTTTTTTTTTACGCAAATTGGCCACGGAATTATCCGTGGCCATAAAATTTTTTTAAAAAAAAAACATATATATATTTTACTCCAGTAATAAAATAAACTTAAAAAAAATTTTGGATATGGCCACGGATAAATCCGTGGCCATAAAACTTTTTAAAAAAAAAACATATATATATTTTTCTCCAGTAATAAAATAAAATTCAAAATAAAATGTTGGACTTGGCCACGGATAAATCCGTGGCCAATAAACATAATTATTTTATTTTTTTTTTTTTACGTAACGTGGCCACGGATTTATCCGTGGCCATATAAATATTTTTAAAAAAAATATATAAATTTGTCTCCAGTAATAAAATAATTTTTTAAAAAAAAAAGGCTGGACATGGCCACGGATTTATCCGTGGCCAATAAATAATTTTATTTATATAATTTTTTTTTCCTGATTATCCGTGGTCAAAAAATAAAATATATTTTTTTTAAAAAAGAGGGGGGCCACGGATAAATCCGTGGCCATCTATTTCAATTTTTTTTTTTTTAATTTCAAGCGGCTCGCTAAAATCGAGCGGCCCGACATTACGAGGCATTAAAATATTTGAGCCATTTCATAATCATCAAATTATCGTCACGGATGTTGTATTCTGCCTTGTTATGCGTTGAAACCTGCAGTTCGATCAACGAGAACACGTTGTTCTCTTTCAGTGATATATACGAATGACTTCGTACTCCGGTGCCAATGCGCTAACGTCAATTAGCTCGCGTCGGAATCACCAATAAAATGCACTTTAGAGTAGATTGATTAGTTTTTTAGTTGTATTGCGCCAATCGTACGGTTACGTATAACATAATTAACGAAAACGCACGATTCGTGAAAAGTCAACTCGGTGTTTTGACTATTGGCCACGGATAAATCCGTGGCCAAGCCTAAGATTTTAATTTTTTTGATTGGGCGGGACATGGCCACGTATTTATCCGTGGCCAATAAATAATTTTATTTATATAAATTTTTTTTTCGTGATTGGCCACGGATTTATCTGTGGTCAAAAAATAAAATATATTTTTTTTAAAAAAGAGGTGGGCCACGGATAAATCCGTGGCCAAATCCGTCGCTAAGTGTTCATATTTAAAGAACACTTAGCCATTTTTCTACCTAGCATTTTCAGATCTAAAACCAACCCCCCCCCCAAGGTACGCCCGTCTCCCCCCACCCCCCCGCTGCTCCCCACCCCCACCGGCTCCGTCCCCCGCTGCTCCCCCCCCCCGGCGCCGCCCCAGCTGCTCCACCCCCCCCGGCTCCGCGCCCCCGCTTCTCTCCCCACCCCCCCACCGAGCGCCTCCCCCCGCTGCCTCCCCCCTCCCCCCGTTCGGGGTCCCGCCTCCCCCCCAGCCGCCCCTCCCCCACTCCCAGCAGCCCCCCCCCCCCCCGCTCCCCCCCGCCCCCAGCAGCCCCTCCCCCTCCCTCCCCCCCCCCCCCCCCCGAACCTAATTGTTATTTTTTTTACTTGTAATTTTTTTTTTTGGTTGAGTTGTAATTTTAATTTTATTTGTTGTTTTGTTGTTGTGGGATTTTTTGTAGGTTTATATCACAAACGTAATTTGAGGTTGCCAAGGTTAAGCAAGGTATGAATTATTATGATTTTATTTATGAATTGTTATGAATAAAGTTATTTGGATTATGGATTTTTTTTAACTTGATTGTTGTGAATAAGTTGGGATTATGGATTGTTATGAATGAATTTATGAATTGTTATGAATTTGATTGTTTGGATTATGGATTATGAATAAAGTTATGAATTGTTATGAATTTGATTGTTGTGAATAGGTTGGGATTATGGATTGTTATGAATGAATTTGGGCTATGGATTGTGACAACATGTGTTTGATAGAAAGAATATCGAACAATGTTTGGAATTAATTAATGAGAGATAAGTAGTTAGGTATTGTGGATTATGAAGCATGCTGAATAAATATTAATTGACTACCTTCGTTCTTTGTTTACAGAATATGGATATACGTAAAATTCGATGTTGGATGTATAATAGATTAACAGTTGATCGGAAAAATTACACCAAACAATTTATGAATGGCCTTAATCAGTTTATTCAATTTGCAACTACACAACCGCAGTATACAGCTGATAAAGGCCTCATTAGGTGTCCATGTTCAAAGTGTACAAATAGAAAGTATAAGGATATTAGTAATGTGCGTTGCGATTTGATGAAATATGGGTTTCAACCTGAGTATTGGTATTGGACTTCACATGGCGAGTTAGCTCCAGAATGCCAACATATGGATGCCGGTGGTGCTGGTCCTTCGAATCAAACTAATTTTTCGTATGGACTAAATAATTACGAGAATTTGGTATATGATGCAATGGGTGTGAATGCATCACACCATCATTATCGATCCGATTCTAATGTCGAAGGTGGTCACGATACTGAGAACCCACGAAACAATGATCAATATCCTAATGTGCAAGCCCAACAGTTTTATGACATATTAGAGGCTGCGAATCGACCGTTGTGGCCAGGTTGTGACAATCAGACGGAGTTATCAATGGCTCTTTAAATGATGTCATTAAAATCCGACTACAATTTATCTCAGGGCTGTTTTGATCGAATGGCAGAACTTGTGAAGTCGTCTAATCCGTCGGATAATCATGTTCCTAACAACTATTACGAAGCAAAAAAAATAGTTAAAAAGTTAGGTTTAATATCGATGAAGATTGATTGTTGTATCGAGGGGTGTATGTTGTATTACAATGAAGATAACTGTTTAGAGGAATGTAAGTTTTGTAGTAATCCAAGATTTAAACCATCTAAAGGTGGTAGTAGGAATCGTGTTCCTTATAAAAGGATGCACTACATGCCTCTTATTCCAAGATTGAAAAGGTTGTATGCTTCTACAAAATCAGCTGATCAAATGAGGTGGCATCATGAGCACAGAGGAGAGCCTGATGTTATTTGTCATCCATCTGATGGTCTAGCGTGGAAGCTTTTCAACGAAAAACATTCTGAATTTGCTGATGAACCACGAAACATTAGGCTAGGATTATGTGCCGATGGTTTTAATCCATTTAATCATACTTCGTCGATGCAATACTCGTGTTGGCCTGTGATTGTTACTCCATACAACCTACCGCCAGAATTGTGTATGACTACACCCTATATGTTTTTGACATGCTTGATTCCAGGGCCACGTAACCCAAAAGAAAGGATTGATGTGTACTTGCAACCTCTAATCGAGGAGCTGAAAATTCTGTGGTTAGAAGGAGTTGAAACGTATGACATTTCCAAAAGGCAGAATTTTCAGTTACGGGCCGCATTGATGTGGACTGTCAATGACTTTCCCGCTTATGGGATGTTGTCCGGATGGATGACATCGGGTCGATTGGCTTGTCCTATATGTAAGCTGCAAACAAAGGCATTCAGACTAAAAAATGGTGGGAAGATTTCTTGGTTTGATTGTCATCGTCAGTTTTTGCCTGACAATCACCCATTTAGGCAAAACAAAGATGCATTTTTCAAAGGACGACGTGAACGATCAGACCCTCCCACAGTAATGACAGGCGATCAGACGTGGGAAGAAGTGCGTGGATTGCCGAAAGTTACCGATATGCCAGTCAAGCATCCAAAATTGCAAGGATATGGCGTACGTCATCATTGGACCAAACAAAGCATTTTTTGGGAGTTGCCGTATTGGTAAGACAATGTGGTTCGCCATAATTTGGATGTAATGCACATTGAAAAAAAAAATTTCGACAACATACTCAACACTGTCATGGATGTTAAAGACAAGACAAAGGATAATGAGAAGTCAAGATTGGATGTAGTTGAGTATTGCAGGCGGCCTGAGTTGCATTTACAAATGATGGTTAATGGTAAGGTGCTAAAACCAAAAGCTAGTTACACCTTGACCACCGAACAGAGACGCGATTTATGCACATTTGTTCAAGCTTTGAAGATGCCTGATGGTTATGCATCGAATTTGGGAGCGTGTGTTGATCATTCAAGGCTCAAGTTGTACGGTATGAAGAGTCATGATTGTCATGTGTTCATGCAACGTTTACTCCCAATAGCATTTAGCGCACTCCCACAAAATGTTTGGAAGCCCCTAACTGAAATAAGTCAGTTCTTCAGAGATTTGTGTTGCACAGAGCTTCGCGAGGAAAGTTTGTCGCAATTGGATAGGAATATCCCTTCGATTTTATGCAAATTGGAATGCATTTTTCCTCCAGCATTTTTTGATTCAATGGAACACTTGGCGATACACTTGCCTTTTGAAGCGGCAATGTGTGGACCTGTTCAATATAGGTGGATGTATCCATTCGAGAGGTATATTATTTGTTTAAAGATTTGCCCACCTTAATTTAAATTTCCTTTCTTGAGATCCCAAATGAATTTGTAACTTAATCGTACAAAATACGATTACAGGTTCCTACATGATTTGAAAGGTATGATGAAAAATCGTGCAAGGGTGGAGGGCTCAATATGTGAGGCGTACTTAAATCAAGAATCATCATATTTTACATCGTATTATTTTGAAAGCCACATTCAGTCGAGGAGTACAAGAGTTAGGCGTAATGAGAACGATGGAAGTGCGGAAGAGATACCCTACACATTGTCAGTCTGCAATCAAGCTGGTAAGCCCGGTGGTAGATGCGTCGAGCGATTTTTGAGTGATGATGAGTTGAGAAAGTCAGCCTTACACGTTCTTATTAATTGCGACGAGGTCGTACCTATCATCGAGTAAGTATTTAAAAAACGTATAGATTAACTTGTTAATATTTTTATTAAATTCTAACTCTTAATATACCATTTTCAATATATAGAATGTATAGGTTGTCAGTTCACTACCATTGGCCAAACTTAACTGACCAAGAAGTTGAAGAGTCGGTCGAGACGAATTTTGTAGAATGGTTTGAACAATATGTAAGTAATGTTTTTAAAAAATGTATATATACTGGTTTGCTATAAATATTATGACAGTGAAATTGTTTGTGTAGGTTCATGATCCCACAAATAATATCGCTAATCAAAATTTACGTGATTTGGCATGGGGACCAAATCGTAAGGTTAAGACATGGCAAAGGTACACTGTGAATGGATATGCCTTTCATATAGATGAGAACACACAACGTATGAACACTTACAATGCTGGTGTTTGTGTTCGGGGCGACGGGACTATAGATTTCTATGGCATACTCAAAGAAGTGATCCAGTTAGAATATCCCGGTGTACCTGAAAAGAAGGTTGTCTTATTCAAATGTCATTGGTTCGACTCTGTTTCTAAGAGGGGTATGAAGATACACCCGCAATATGGCATTGTAGAGATCAAAGTTAATGAGAGATACCCAAAAGATGATCCATTCATCATTGCACAACATGCATCTCAAGTATATTATGTACCGTATCCCGGCACAAGGAGGGATAAATTGAATTGGCGTTTTGTAATCAAAACCAGACCACGAAGTAGAGTAGCCAATCGACAAATTGTGACTGATGATTTGTTGCAAGAATCTTCACCCGTTGCGAATTCTGTCCTCGATAATGAACCCACGGGTGTTTTGGTAGATGCTGATAGTCCACTAGAAGAGGTGATATTTGACAATAATGCATTTCATAATGAACTTGAAGATGATAGGATACAAGAGGAAGCGAACGAGTGTGACGATGACGAGGAGGATGAATTTGATGATGAACTTGATGATGATGACGATGAAGGAGATGAGGCGATTGAATACGACGATGATAATGAAGATGAAGAGAATGAAGATGATGAATAAGGTTTTTATTTTAATGTTTCACGTAGTTTGATGGTTTTGATTCATTGTCATGAATTCTTCTGTGAAATGTAATTATATAGTTGATATTGTGAATTATTATTTTGTATTTATTCATAATTGATATGCGATCTATTGTTGTGCAGTTGGTTAACAATTTATTAATTTTGTTGAATATTTGTTGAGAATTTTGAAACAGATGGCCGGGAGATCGAAAAAAGGCAAGGAGAAAGTATCGGACTCAGGGTCTAATCGGCATATGCCTCCACCGACCAATCTCAACATCCGTTTAGGTAGTTCGAGATCAGATCCTCCATCCCCTGCGTTAGGGTCCGCCCCATCAACGCCGATGAATGAAGGTCGATCCCCCGGTATGTCTCAAAACAGTCATAACAGTGGCCATCAGCGTCTAATAATGCCGCGAGGAAAAGAGTAAGTAAATTGATTTATATAAGTTTGCTTCTTATCAATAAGTAGATATATATTCTATATATTTTATGTGCATTGAAGTGTATAATATTTTTTTGTTTAACTTGTACAATAGGTTTGATCTCGAAGAGAAATGTATCGAGGAGATCGGGCGGATACTTGAGAATGGTTTCAAGCGACCGTGGCCTACCTGGAAAAAGATCCCCCAAGATGTTCGTGAGATGTGGTTTGCCCAGTTTAAGGTATGTCTATTTACTTAACTTAAATGAAAACTATTAGTATAATTTGTTCGTATATGATTCTTTTTATTTGTTTTTTAATTTGTTAGACAAAATTCTTTTGGCGGCCTGATCATTCGAGCCGAATTTGGAAGAACTTCGAGCATAAGGGCTCGGAAATTTTGAAAAACAGATTGGCTAAAGCTCGTAGGGACAACCGTAGGCCCAATTGGATAGGTGAGGAATCTTGGGATGCTTTACGGGCCATATGGGACAGCCCAGATTTTCAGAGGATACGGGAGCAGAACAGGACAAACCGAGCATCGACATGTGACGGAAGGGGATTTCCTGGCCATAAGGGAGGAGCCAGATCTCATCTAAGGTGGCAAGATCATTTGGTAAGTCATTACTTTTCCTTGTAATTTATTTAGTTAATTGAAGTAGTGTTGATTTTTACGATTTTATCCGATTAATGTTATTATATTTTACTCTATTCATATTGCAGACCGAGAAATATGGACATCGACCTTCAGTAGAGGAGACATTTGTGACCCTCCATTGTACACTTGACGATGATGGAACTGAGCATTATGTCGATGACCGAGCAAGGGCTACTATGGTAGTTTTATAATAATTTTTATCGTCACCTATTATTTTTAAAAATGCTTTTATAACAATTATGTATGTTATTTTTGTAGGAGAGCTTCAGAGCAAATTATGACGAAGCTTATTCTCGAGCCTCCGAAAATTCACAGGGGGGACCTATTCAGGAGCCCGACAAGTTGGAGGTAACATTCAAAAGTGTATTTATTAGATATATGTAGTTATTAAAGTATATATATATATATATTTATATATACACTTTATTAAAAATATGTATACGTTTTAGATTTGGAAGCAGACAGTCGGAGGTCCAAAGAAGGGTCGTTGGTATGGGGTTGCCGGTGGACCCTCTACCGTGTCAGTCGAGTCTTCTGGCTCATTGACCGACTTAAATACTTGGGTTGACCCCAAGACAGAGGAGCTCACACAGAAGATGAGCGAGTTAGAGGAGAAACACAGTCAGAAGATGGCCGAGATAGAAGAAAAGCATAGTCGAGAGATCTCCGGCCTTCAGAAAACTGTGTCCCTAATGGCAGCCAACCTAAAGAAACTCACGCGTCGATTAGCTCCGCGGCGTAAGAAGGGCTCTACTTCGTCTGCTCCTGTTGCTCGGGATGAAAATGAAGGCGACGATGACGACGATGATGAGGATGATGACGATGATGACGAGGATGGTGGAGACGATGATGTTCCGACTGTTGATCTTTAAAAATATTTATATATGCATTATTGTATGAATAATTATGTATGATTTCATGTATTAAACATATCGAATAATATTAATTATTAATTATATATATGCTATATGGATTATTAGTATTACATTGATATACAGTTTGTTAGTATTCAGATTTGTTGGTTTTTTGAATATTCGAAAAAAATTGCAGGTTTTGGGGTATATTATAACAAATTAAATATTGAAAATTTATGTAAATATAGCGACGGATTTTTCGGTCGCTATAATCCGTAGCCAAGAAAAATAATGTTTTTAATTTTTTTTAATTTTGGCCACGGATAAATCCGTGGCCATATTTTTATTTATTTTTTAAAATAAAAAAATATGGCCACGGATTTATCCGTGGCCAATGTAAAAACGTTTTAACTTTTTTTATTACTATTTTGGCCACGGATTTATCCGTGGCCATATTTTTTATTTTTAAATTATAAATAAAAAATGGCCACGGATTTATCCATGGCCAATATTAAAAAAGTTTTTTATTTTTTTTATTATTGGCCACGGATATATCCGTGGCCATTTTTTATTTATATTTAAAAAATAAAAAATATGGCCACGGATAAATCCGTGGCCATCATAGTAATATATTTTTTTTTTAAATTTGATCCGTGGCCAAAAATAAAAAAATAAAATTTTAATTTCAATTTTTTTTTAAATTTTAATTTAAGTTAAATAAGTATTTTATTTTTTTTTTAACAGTGGCCACGGATTTATCCGTGGCCAACAGCAAAATAATCCGTGGCCATAAATCCGTGGCCATTGTCCGTGGCCAGTTTTAGCCACGCCAGTTTTGGCCACGGAATTTTTCCGTGGCCAAATCCGTAGCCTTGTTATTTGGCCACGGATTTTGGCCATAATCCGTGGCCAAATCCGTGGCTAAATCGCTGTTTTCTAATAGTGACGGCTAGATCGTGGCTAAGTTAGCTACGGCCAGACCGTGGTTAATGGAACGGATTAGCCATGATTAGGCCGTGGCTAACAGACACGGATTAGTCAAGGTCTGGCCGTGGCTAAATTAGCCACCAACCCACGGCTAGACCGTGGCTAATGGAACGGATTAGCCACGGTTAGGCCGTGGCCAGCAGGTACGGATTAGTCAAGGTCTGACCATGGTTAAATTAGCCACCAGCCACGGATTAGCCAAGGCCTAAAAATCTATGGCCAAGTTTTTTTTTGTTTTTTTTGGCACCAGATATGGTTTGAACTTTTGACTTTTTTTTTAGTTGAAGTTAGAGCATTAAACCACTACACCACTTTAACTTTTTATTTAATAATTATTTTTTGCTATACTTAACTAATATTCGTATATTATAAAATGTGATATATATATATATATAATAAATGATTCAATATGTTACATATATATAAGATTAGATATACTTATATATAGGTGTATTTATATATAATTAGATGTATAAATATCAGATATATATGTACATATATAACGTATATTAGATATATAATACACTGATATATGTTTAATTCATATAGATGATTGATATATTTTAATATTTATTTCAATATCAATTCCAATGACGAATGATCGTTTCAATTATTTGACGATATACAACTTAACTTTCATAATTATTTCTTCACATTTAATTTATCATTTTATTATAATATCATAATATATGCTGGATTATACTACATATATCTATACTATTATAAAAAAAAAAGCTATTTTTATCTCGCAAATGACAGTTTTTTTTTAAGTGATTTTACAAAATTTGCCCTTCAATTTTATGTGAAATAAATAGAGACATATTAAATTATGGCTACATTTAAAAATTTTCATGAAATCAATGCAATTTGGATATCAAATTTTGATGTGTCAACTTTATTCTTTTAACTAGTAAACACATATAATAAAAAAAAATAGAAAGGTCATTATTGTAATATTACATCCAATTTAAAAATACATGTTCTCAACCCACAAAACCACTTTCTCCATCATCTTAATTAGTTTGTGGGAGTTGAAACCCATGTTTAATAAATCACTTTTTTTAAATGGACAATTAATGGTTTTGATTATATATCTCTAATAAATTATTTCAAATAGTTCTCAAAAAAGTATTATCATGAAAGAATTTAATAATATATTTATATTTTGATCCTAAAAAATTTAAGTACTAAAGTAAAATATATAATTTGTATGATTTGCACACGCGTAGAGTATGCGACACTCCTAGTAAGCATATATGTATACTTTATACTACATATATAAGTATATAAGTATACTCCTAATCAGGCCATTTCAACGTTTATTGTCAATTGTTTATATATATGAGTTAATTATTTGATTTTGAAAGTTTATAATTGATCAATTGTCATAACTTATATTATAATTTTATCAATAATTCAATAATATATAATTGTTATTGATAATTTACAATATTTCAGTGTAAAATAACTAGGCTAATAAGGCCACCAATCTATATTAGCCGTATTATTTTTTTTTGAATCTAATGTGATTTAAACTCTTAACCTCTTGATTAAAATTAAAGTATCAAACCACTGCACCACTTTTATTTTTTGTTGAAAAATTAGTTTTTGCTATACTTAAATAATATAAATTATGTGAAATTTTAAATATAAATTATCTAAATAAATTTTTGTGATAATTTTTGTTTTTGCTATTAATTTATTAAATATTTTTTATAATTAATAAATTACTTGTTCAATCACTAAGTACTTTTCAATAACAAAAAAGAAAAAAAGAAAAGTCAAAGATTAGTAAAAACAAATAAAGGACTAGACCATGACATATATAACATGATATATATATATATATTGAATTTTCAATGATGCGGTCCGGATTTGGTTGGTCCACGTGTCCGAGTACTGCGCACTTCCGTAATAGTATTTTCTGGTGGCCCACCTGCTAAAGAGGGAGAAGCACACGTGAGACTAGCCGGTTTTGCCCCGGCGTAGGCTCTCCGACGCTCAAGTCAGTGGTGGGTTCAAGAAGAAGATGAACAGTATTAGTATCTTGGCTTGTTAGGCAAAGAATATTTCTTACCCCTAGTGGAGAGCCGTATGGAGCTTTTTATATGAGAGTGAGGAGCCTGATGTGACATGGTTGGTGGGATCCGGTCACCCCTATCCCTGTAGCTATTATGATAAGTGCCTTTTGTCCCCCTTTTTCCAGTCTTTAGGCGGCTACCTTCACTCATCATTAATGAGGGGTCATACCTGGCATTAAATGGATATCTTGGACATTTATGACCAAGGATTGTATTTATGACTTGGCATTTAATGCGCCCACGTCTGATGGGATGGACCCATGTGCCAACGTGACGCAGTAGGTGGCAGTGGGCTGCGCCTGCCAGTGTCTTCCAGCTGTACTTGTCCCGTCATAGTTCCCATCTTTGCAACGGTTAAGTCTGGGATTTGGCCCTCGATGGGAGCGCCATCGAGGGCAATCTCTCCATTCGAGGGCATCCCTGCTAACCGGTTGCACTGTGGATTTTCTTAAGGGAGCGAGGCTGGCATGAGATGCCCTTTCGAGGGCCTTGATAGATTCGAGGGCGGCAATTCCATACTTAGCAGATGTGTGACTTTTGGGGAGATGGAGATGACGTGGCATGGTGAAATGGCACTTGACTCATCATTCAAAATATTTGAATGCTACAACTCGAATAAGATTTCATATTTCAGATGATATTTTATCTTTTATTTCACAATGTACATTTATGCTATAGAACTATGTGTCTAAAATTATTTTCTTAATTATGCACTAAATTTAGAATATTTACAATTGACGTATATTCATGCAATAAAGTAGAAATATAAAAATGAAACACTCATTTGGAATGCTGCTTGTCAACATAAATGATTTAATTAAATTATGAAAGTTATCCCACAATATAAAGATAGAACTCTATTTAAATATATTTATGAACAAAAAAAAATAAAGCGAGTTTGATTTAACTAGTGATAAAAAATCTTTTGATATAACTTGTCAAAAATTAATTGAAATAACTAATTCAAAAAAATAAATTCAAATATTTGATTTGTGTATATAAATTGATTTAGGATTATTATTCATTTTACTCAATAGGAAAATAAAATTAGTGTTTGAAATTGTTAAAATAAATTCTGAAAAATGCAAGGTTGTGGCTAATCGATGGTTGAGTAAGGCCATGGCTAAAATTAGCCACGCCACTTTTAGTCACTGATAAAATCCGTCGTTAGTTTTCTGGGCCATGAATTATTATCAAAATCCGTGGTCAAATCTGTTTTTTCTGGTAGTGTCAGCTTGGAAAAGAAATGGCGTCCCGTCGAAGAAGATAGTGATGGGGATGTCGATTTACTGGAGGACATGGAGCTGAAGGATTCAAACGAACACGGGATTAGGGCTCCGGCCGTGGAGACCGGGCCGGGCGGAGGGGTATTTGTTTATTCGTATATATTGGGGTTTAACAGGGAGAATAATGCTACTATAGTGTTTTATAATGTCACTGTTTCGACATACTCTTATGCAGGAACTGACTGAATTGGATGTGATGATGTCATTTCAATCGAGTATAAAGTGAAGTTTGCTAAGGATCAAGGCCTTGGCGGGTACTTTTTCTGGCCGGGCTCTTGGATTTGAAAGTAATTGGACTCATGCTGGAACCGGTATGTATCTACTCCAAAAGCCAACATTTGGGCATTATTATATATGCGGTTGTTGGGATTTGATTAATTGATTAAATGAATAATATGGTAATTAGAATTAAAATTGGAGAATTTAATTTTTGGAGTAGAGGCCCTAGATCGATCAAGATTTAATTGAGAGACAAGGTATAACAAGAGTTAGACGTGAGTGGATTGGAGGAGTTATTGTGACTTTATTATGTGTGCAAAAGTGTAGACATATATTTAATATATGAAAAAATAAAAGGGAAAAGTAGTTTGAAATATAAAAATTGTTGTATTCTTTTGTTCCACATTTTCTCATAGCACAAGGCATATTTTATAGATGTTCCAACCGACTTATCATAAGTCGGTTTACAATTTTTTATTCTAAATTTTTTGTATTAACAAACATAAGCCACAATTTGTATATTTAATATCTAGATTTTTCTTAAGATTTTTATGTAAGAATTTATTTCTAGAATTTTCTAATTTAATTATCTAGATTTTTATTGACAAAATATTAAATTCAACAGTGATCATGTTATTCAACAATTAATCCCTTACAATTTTGTGAAAGTATTAAATTTGCACTCTTCTTTATTTGCTTCTATAATACACGCACACTTTTAATATTAAAGTCATATAGTATCAGATACATATACTTTTTTCTTAATTTTCGTGTTAGATATACCACATATATTGCATGATAAATGAAATATTTTCCGTATTGTCGAATACATTGTGAACATGTCCAGATTATTGGACGTGTGAATTTTTTCTAAAACTAGTCAAAAGAATCCGTAAAATTCGAATTTTTTCAAAAACTAGTAAACAAAAAGACTATTATTTATCCAATATTTTTTCCCTCGTTATATTTTTTTTTTATAAAAACTTTAATTTTCTTTTGATTCTGAAAAGGATAGTTAAGTGGTCACACAAATAGAGTTTCAAGACAATCACCAATTTGAACTTCTTTTTCTATTTATTTTTATTTATATACATGTATGAATTTTATATTATGTATAAGTATATAAATGTTATATGATATTATCACTAATATAATATAGAAAATATTCATATAAATAGTGTAGAGTTGGAGACACGTCATAAAATTTTTGGAAAATCATGTGTTGCCTTGTCCCTATCGGCGTGTCAATGGATGTTAACACAACAAATCCCAGGGGCTGGTAGGGGTAGTAATCCTTTCATCTCTCTTCTTTTTTTTTCTTCCTTTTTTTTTTTTTTTTCGTTTTTTGATAAATATCCGACCCTCTTTTTCAAGTCTATATCAATTTATATATGTATTCTTTTTCTAAAAAGAATAAAAAAGAAGAAGGGGAAAAGTTCAAAATTTCAAATATAAGTTTCTAGCCAATTCCCAGGCGGTCAGATAGCAAGTTTAATACATGGTCTAATGGCTAGATGGGTCCTGTCCCGTATGATTGTATTATTAATGTTTGCTTGATTTTTTTATTTATTTTAGTTTGTTGATTTATTTATTTGCATTGCAGCTTCTATGGCATGGGACGGTGAGAATATTTAATGCAGTTATGAGAAGATCGGAAAATTCTTATCCGAACCTGACTTGGTCGAACCAAACAAATCATATGGTGAGTGTATTGCACTTGCCAAGTAACTGATCACTCTCCCTAAATTATCGACCATTCACAGAACAAGTGTAAAACACTTACCACGTGATAAACACTAGTTCAGCTAAACCGGATCTGAGCTAGAATTTCCCAGAGAAGATCCCTTTGCTACTACGCTACTCTTTAGTTTGTATTTACTATACCATTATTAATTTCTTCTTCTTTCATATGTAATTCCTCTCTCTCTCTCTCTCTCTCTCTCTATATATATATATATATATATATATATACACACACACACACATACATATTAACTAGTGCTTTGCAAGTATATATTTCGTTACATATTTCGCGAAGCATTCTATATTTTATACGGTCCTTTTGCATCTTCGTTTTCTTTATCTTATTTGAAAAGCCCTTGAAAATTTTCATTTCGAATCTTGTTTTTATCTCTTATTCTAATATATAGACGTGAGTTAAATGTAAAAATTTCACGTCAACTCGTCCAGTGCATGCAGTATAACTAAAGTGAATCCGTACTTCATGGTGAATGCTGTATTAATTGCTTGATTGAAATGAAATCAGATTTAACAATGAAAAATGACTATATATGAAAAACGCAAAAGAAAATTGACGAAAACAATTCTGAATGGTTCATCGGAAGCTACCATCACTGCTCATCTTTCATCTCGAAAGGGACCATGACTTCGAAGCTGCAAATAAAATATGAAACTATAAGTTTAAAAAAATCCAACTAAAAGTGATACACGATTCATGCATTTTTATCATTTCGTTCACTTTTCGATACTATTATATAATGCGACAGACTCTTAGAATAACTGTTTTTGGTCTGACAACTTCTTGGTTTGCCATTTTTCTTGTTTTGTCATAACTATTTAATTCTAAATTGATACTGACATTTCAAAAAATATAATAATTTTACTATCCTTACAAGAGCAATTTTTAAATTTTTAATAAAAATACAGAGCTAATATAGCCTTATATATCAACTCGAGCGAAAGCAATTAACTTTCTCTATTAGCATCTTTCTTGTTTTGTCATGTGCCTATGACTTGTTGACACAAACACGACAATGCTTACATACGTACATACAGACATTAACAAAATCACAATAATTACTAAAAAATTAGAATTCATACGATTGTTGAGTATAAATTTTATATGTAAATATATAAATATACGCATATATATATATCACATATAAATTTTATATATATACATAGGGACAAAAATGAGAGAAAAAAAAAAGTGACGTACCTCTTTTAGAAATTTCCCACTTGTAATCACCATTAACAGCCCAAAAAAAGTATCCCCTCAGACCAAGTCCTTTGGCATAGGCGATTTTCACACCAACCGACGTCGTATCGTCGTACCCGACCCATATATCCCCGGCCACCGAATAAACCGACACCGTCGTCAAATCATACACCACCTTCGCCTTATTCTCTTTATTAAAATTCACAATCTCGGCATAATTCAACACTCCGGATCTATCCGGGCCGGGACCCACGTCCACTGCCGGAGCCCCGATCCCGTACGATCTACGGTCCTTGAGCCGCCACGTCCTCCCGTACAGCGGCAGCCCCATGATCAGCTTGCTCCTCGGCACCCCGGCCCGTATCCACGACCCGAGCCCGTAGCTCGTGCTCACGTTGCTCCTCGGGTCGAACAGCGCAGCGTGGGCCCCTGTGGCCGACGGGTCCCACCCGCCGTGGTAGTCGTAGTTCATGACGTTGATCAAGTCGAGGTTTCTGGCCATGGACGCCGATGGGTAGGCCCGCTGCGGCCCGGAGAGGAAAGTGTCGGCGGAGTAGTACACGGCGGCTGTCAGGAGGAGCGGCGTCCGGCCGGTGGCTGCGGCGTCCTTCTGGACCTCCATGCGCCACTCGTCCAGGAGATGCCCCAGGTTCTCCATGTCCGTGGCATTCTGGGGAAACTCCCAGTCTAGATCGATCCCATCGAACCCGAATTTTCTGGCAACTTCGATGCTCGAATTGATGAAGGCGGCGCGTGACGCAGCGCCTCCGGCCATGCGGGAAAAGAACCGCGTCCCCTCCGCCGCGCCGCCGACGGAGAAGAGTGTAACCACGGGCGGCTTCTTCGCGTGGAGGGTCGACGTGAAGTTGACCAGATGGAGGGCTTGCGCTTGGTCTATGTCGAATTTGAAAGTGACATTGTTTGGGGTTAGAAATGCGTAGTAGATGTGTGAGAAGAGCTTTGTGTCAATGGAGTCCGGGCCGAAATTCTGGGCCCATGATGGGTAATAGGCCCCTTTGATGGCCCGATAAGTGGGGGAAGCCGAGGCAGTATAAGCAACAGCAAGAGTAAAGAATATTACTTTGACTGCAGCTGCCATTGTTAGTTTGCCAGTGTGTGCACTATGAGTTTCTGCGTGGGGATATATTTATAGAGAGAGAGTGTATAGTGTATATATATGTTAATTAGATTGTTTGTGTTGTTTTTGGATGATTGTGTTTATATGTAAGTGTGGTGTCGCTGCATGAGGATTGTTTTCTTTGAATTTTCGAAGACTAATACAAAAATGAAAAAAATCGCAATCGTGGGTTGAATGGTACAAGGCAGTTGAGTACCTCTTTAATTACTCTAGAAGGCCGTCCTTCATTTTTCTTAATATATAATCTAGGACCAGCTCAGACATTATAAAGTCAAATATTAGGAATAGTATTATATGTACTCGATGTTTGGATGACACGTAAGTGAATTAATAATATGATATAATTTGAACCATTCGATTTATACGCAATAATGTGGAATTCAGACCAAGTGTATAGAAGAATTGTTTAGATATATAGTAGTAGGGAAATTTTTGTTTGAATTTGACTTAGTTAATCAAATTGCAAATAGTATCGTATTTGTTTTAGAACATATTGTTTTCGGAATGTATGATTTGATGATCAGTCTAAATTTGCTTAGATGAATTGGTATGCACGTTGATTGAATATATACTTACTTTGTTATCCTATAGTTTACGTTTGAGAAATTTGTACAGAGATTAAGAATGACAATTAATAACCAAAATTCTAAATTAACTTGAGTTAAATGTACTTTTAACGAATCATTTAAAATAAGATCCTAAATATATTTAATTAGGATCAAGCTCGGTCAAAGTAAAGGTCATTCTTGTGAGTTTCAATAAGGTCTTTATAAACCTCCATTAACCTCCTTGATTCAAGTTGAGTCTCGAGATTTGATGAGCCTCTCCAAGTTCTGTCGAAAAAGCTACATACACATACGAGACAAATCTTTGGATGAGGAAGTGCTGAGGATAGCCTATTGTAGATTCTCACACATTCAAGTCAAGTCTATATATATATATATATATATATGTATACGTATATAGAAAGTTTGAAGAGAAGCAATTTAAAGATAAAATGACTAATTATATGTGTTACCTTTCCAGAAATGAATCTTGGGTTATTTATAGTGTTGAGATTAGTAAAAGGTGTCAAGTGGCGCACCCCCTTGTCTTGTTGCTTTAATTTGGATGGATATGATTAATTGGACCCTAAAAAATTAAGGACCTTATCTCTCTTGTTAATATTTTTACCCTAGCATTTTCGGGTTTTCTAATATGAATTTCGGGCCTATTTCATATTTTACCCACGTCACGCTCCTCTGCTCTATTTTTCAGAATATACAAGTATATTAGCAAAAAAATAATAAGGGTACAAAACATATTCTTAAACAACTTCTTTTTTTTAATTTTTTTTTTGACTAAAACACCAATTATAAGGAGAGGAAGTGGTAAAATCCAAATTTAAGATTTGTTCAATGGAAGTGGAAAAGTGGACTTATCTTTATTTTAAGCCTTGAATTGAAGAACGATGAGAGGTTAAAAATTGGTAAGTTGAAGCGTAAGACTTTGACAATCACTTGGGTGAAACATCCAATGAGTGTGTAAAATGTTGACCATGAAGAGGTCACATTATTACGTCCTCCAACTTTTACGAGTGCAATGGTCAACTCTTGCACATCGCGCGAAACTGAAAATTATCGTCAATTAGCGCCCAAAACCACAAATCGTTCAAGTCAAACGAATTGATTTGATCAAATCCAACTCGGGATGTTGTGAAGACATATCCACGACCATACTCTAATAGTTGTATGACTAATTATTGGGATAATCATTAAAATTTAAAAATATATCTTAATTATAAAAACTCCTTTTTATTTGTAAGCATTACGAATACCATAATTCTCTGACCCCAAAAAAAATACCATAATTCAAATTTGTTTTTCGTTTTACATATAACATCAGCTATTAGTCACATAGAAACAAACCCTTTCGATAGTATTCGTAATTTCATAGAGGGACTTCTTTTATAATTACTAGTAATATTATCACATTCGATGCATGTACATAAAAAAAAAAAAGATCATATAATTTAATGACATATTAAAATTATTAAATTGAAATTTTGATGGTATCTATACTGTAAAAATGTTTTAAACTACTTTTAATAGATTTATGAAATTAATGATAAATAAAAATAACATAATTTAAAATTAAATGATTAGATAACAATTACAAAGGAAGTAAAGAAAAATGATATTGAAAAATATTAGGAAATGAAAAGGGATAGAGAAGGGAGAGAGAGGAATAGAGAGAGAGTAAAAAAGAGAAAGTAAAAAGAAATGTTGGATTGAAAATAGTTATTAAATGGTGCTCCATTTTTATATAATAGTATAAATGATAAACTTTAGGGGCTTTTTTGATAATTAGTTATTACAAATTAGACTATTATATCATAATTTAAATTACAAATCAAATTATTGCATCAAACTATTATTAAAATAAAAAATCAAATTATTGCATCAAACTATTATTAAAATAAAAAATAAGACCCGCACACTTTGATAAAAAATCAAACATATAACTTCACATTTTTGAAACCTAAATTTCACCAATCAAATTATGCCTTGGTTGGTGGCCCACTATTTTTGTGTTCAACCCGTCAATTTGGGCACCAATCGGATTTGGAATGTTTTATTTGACTCCTTGTATTTAGGACCATTGTCCAGAAACCAGACGAAACAACGCAGTTAAAACATAATATTGCTTGGGCCACATTAGTTCTTTTATCTTCAGGAAGGGTTAGGACTTTTTCTTTTCTCCTTGTTTTTCAATTAATAAAGAAGTACAATATATTCTAAATAATTATATCAATACTTTAAAAATCAATAAATAGTACAATAATGAAACTAATATTCAATCAAACAAAGCTTGTATTTATGATTCGTGAGAGTCAAACCATGACCTCTTTGGTCATGAGATCTCATTCACGTCATCAAAAAAAGGAATACTTCGTAAAAAGGATAAATTTGTAATCCAATGATGATATATAAATCTGTCATCGAACATAGAGGACCGATCCTATGAGGTATTGTCGCATACTTTAAGATGGTGTCTTAAGGGATTTTTATTTTTTTTTTATGAAAAAGTGTCTCGTAAAATGAGGAAGTGTTTGGAAGCTTATAATATTGCCAAGTCCCTAGATTCATTTCGATATGGGACAAAAATATGGTATCATCATAAGTTCCCCAATCGAGGAACTTAGGAAGAGACACAGGGCCATCGTCTTCACAGACGACGCCATTTTATAATGTCCAAATCAGTCGCTGAATAAGAGGCACAAGGCCATCGTCTTCACAGAAGACATCATTTGATGATGTCTAAATCAGTCACCAAATATGGAGGTCCGATCCTATGAGATATTGTCCCGCACCTTGAGAAGGTAGGACTTTGTCCTTTGATGAAAAAACGCCTCACAAGATGAGGGAAGAATTGGAGTTTATAAGCTTACCAAATCCCTAAACTCCTTTCAATGTGGGACAAGAATATGATTCCATCACCCAGCATTATTGTCAATCCTAGGATTGTTGAACTGGCAAAAGGTTAATTATATATCTTTGTGTAAATGGTTATTGAAATGTTATTTTTTGGGTATGTTGGTTTTGCATGATATGATTAAATAAGGCTAATAAGCTATTATTATTTAAACAAATTAAAATATTCCTTAAAATGATAAATACCCACAATGTTGAATGATTAATAAAGGAGAAAAAGGCAAAAATGCTGCTGTCTTTTTGTGTGGACTAATTAATTGAGGGCTTGAATAGCAGGCTAATCAAGTAGCAATTTTCATTTGTTCTACTGTTTGTTTTTTGCTAAATTGTACTTTCGTTACCGGCCAGCTTCTTCTGCATATTTTATTTTATCATAAGTTGGACTTAAATATTAGATGAGGCTACCACCCTGGTTTAACTAATTTTAATTCAATTTTTTCCTTTTAAATTTGACAAATTTTGTTAATGTTTACCCCCCACCCCCACCAAAAAAAAATATCAACATTCCATACCCTGTGCTTGAAATTAGGATCTTAAGGTGCAAAGGAGATAAGCAGAGAACTAAAACCCAACTCAAAATATTCTTCTAGACAGAATAAACATCACTTTCGAATAGTTTTTTGAGAATTGTTATTGGTACTCCTTATCACTTTCTAATTTTTATCAATTGGCCAATATACCCTTTTAATTTTTAAATATTAATTTAATTTAATTTATTGAAAAATAAGTCCTAATAATCTAATATTCACTTTCATGTATTCAAAAATACTATTCTTCACCATCTTCTTTCCAACTTTGGTGATGATAATTTCAAAATAATTATTCAACTTCTTATTTTGATAGTGACCTGACAAAATTTTTGTTTTAGCATTGTTGTCTTTTGTGCAATATTTTGCATATATTTTACATTATATAGTTCTCTACTTTTTCTGTCATATTAATTTTAGTTACTTAAAAATTAAGGTGACTAATATTTTATAAGATCTAACAATAATTTTTGAATTGAGGGATATAATAAAACTTGTGACTAACAAAAATATCGAATAAATTTAAGATACCTACCATTCTTACAATTTATCTAATAGCAACAAATATATTTATTTCTTTTTCATACTTTTGATATTATTTCATTAAATTTTTTGTTCACACTTTAATTTCGGCATACATATATTTGTGTAATATAATTTTTATCTTTATGTGCAAATTGTTCTACTAATATTGATATAATTTTCTTTATTTATTTATTTTTGCAGGAATAATATACATGAAACAAACAAGTTGGCGTATAAACTATGAAGGAGAGATTATGATTTAAAGATTGTAGCCATGAAACTCATCTTTATTTTCTTTTTCTTTTTCTTTTTCTTTTTATTTATTTATTTATTTATTTATTATTATTATTATTATTATTATTATTATTATTTTGTAATAGATTTTTTGTTTATTTGAAATTAGATAATGTTGAGGAGAAATAGAATTAGTAGGGATATATAATCTATTTCTTTTTACTTAATATTTTACATATTTGAATATCACTAGGATTATACAATATATTTTGTTTTCTTTATCACCCAATTTTTTTTATATATTTAACTTGTTTTCTTTTATTTCATAATTTCGTATATATTTTAAAAGTTTCATGCATGACTTGAAAAAATTTGTTAGTAATATATATTTTGCATTAAGTAAATGGGACAAAAAAGAAAGATACAACAAAAAGCTAAAGAGTTCACATTAAGGTTGCGATCTCATGTGTTTTTTTATTACCTAAAGGTGAAAATGATTAAAAATAAAGATAAAGTTATATCATTGAAATTAATAAAAATAGTGTTCTAAAGATGAATGAGCAATTTAGTCTAATTTTTAATTCAAAAAATAGAGATAGAGTGTCAATAACAATTTTAGAGTGCCAATAATAATTCCCTATTTTTTAAACAAAATTAAGCTCAAAATTAGTAAACAAATTAAAAACATATATAGCCAATGAAATCATTCTGACATCATGTAGGACATTTATTTTTATTAGTATCCATTCAAATTATGTTTACCTAAGATATAATTGAATTTATTTTTTCAAAATATTACTCCAACTGAAAATAATTCTTATAATACTATTCCCTCAAAAATATTTCTCATATTATTACTCATATTGCCACATACATCGCTATGCAGGCAAAAATTTATTAGTTGGATTTTTTATTTATTTTCCTCTACTTCATAAGCCCATGGACATCCATTTTATTATTCCTACCTTTCTGAATATACCTAGTTTTTTATTGTTTTTATTTTTGTTTATGTTTTTCATTTTTTAACTATTATTATATTCCTAACGTTAAAATCTAAATATCAAATAGTTGAATAATCATGAAATTATAATACGAGTTTATAATTATTATTTTTTTAAAAGAAGGTGGTATTATTTAACTGTATCATAGTTAAGTACACTTATTGTTATAGAGCTTAGCTCAAAATTAAACTTCTTATTGCTTGAAAGTGTAGTGTTTTGCCCTCTACTATCCTTAAGTGTTTAGGTCACATTCATGCACTTAATGATTGAAATTCGATCATATTATACATATAATTTATAAAAACAAAGGTAGTAGATAAGATGCAAATTGATTTTCATATAGAAGAATTTTTCGATACCAAAACAACGGGGACAAAAAAGGAAGAAAAGAAAGAAATAAAGTAAAAAGGTTCTGGTTGCCGGATGTGATATGCGAGGAGAAACAACTCGGTATTGGACCACAAATTTCGCTTCCATTGCTTCTTCTACTATACACTGATTGCCCTAAACCTGTTTGATTAAATGCCTGAGAGACCAACTTTTCTCAGTCATGCTCCTTATCTGTTCACTTTCGCTACTATACTCGGGCAATATGGATTTATCTTGTTAGATTCATAAGTGATTCGATACACATCGATCGCCCATTGTGGAAAGTTTTAATTTTTTTGATCAATTTTTAAATTTGGTAGAAGGTATGCATGCATACTCTGTCAATATGGTTTGTCACTCGGAGCTTAAGTTCCAATTTCTTTGTCAGCAAATTGCTCCCACAATGCCCGGATAAGTACCGAGATGTGTACTTTCGTAGAGTTGATCGAAAACCAGGTGAAGAATTTCATTTGCAAACCTTGGTACTCTGTAATCCAGCATTTCAATGTTTCAGCACATGCATAATTACCATGGTATTTGTTCTTGGTTTTTGATGCCATCTTAGAAATGTAAGGGCTATGAGTCTATGAAAAAGTGTCTGCATTGCAACATAATTGTCACACTTTCTTTTTATATAATGAAGCCAATTAATAATCTCATTACCTAAATGTTTGATTAACCTCTGAGGGAGTAAGGACTTGGATGATATTTATGCGATGCAAGACTGCAGCCACCTTGTCATGTTATGTCTCTCTCGCTAAGTTTTCACCTTTTGCTGGAATCCCTTTATCAAGTCAGAGCCTGATTTATTGTCGTAATTGCTTAAATCTGTTAATGGATCAGCAAGCGAGATGGATCAACATGGGGGGGCTCGGGGGAATGGTTGCCCCACAACCCCACCCCTCCACACCCACACCCACACCCCGCACACACACCCCACCCAGCTCAAGTATTTAGAAAGCCACTGAATTCCTTCTCAGTCCCTATTCGCAGGTGAGACACTACACACTTTTCTCAATCTTGCCTTAGGAAAAGAACAAATTCAAGTCTATTTAATAATAGCTTGACACATATATAAATCTTAAATTAGTAAACAACCTAGTAGCAGAGGCATTAGGGAGAAGGTTTGGCAAATATAACTTCTAGTTTGAAGCCTGAAAATCATCGGGGTAATTGTTGGCTAATTGTCAACATATTGGCTGAACAAATTTCTAACTCTGCAGAACTGCATATTTCTTGGCTGTCTGGATTTTTATATGTTGAGAAAGCAGGCATCTTAGGGGTAGGCACAATTTCTGTCTCATTTTTTAGCATGGATGATACCTCCAACATAGACGGCCTATCTTCCCATCTTTCTTGGACACACAACAGAGCCACTTGCATGCACTTCTTCATTTTGCATGTGGCGACAGTATCATCCAGTGATGGATCCATAAAATCCATGCTGTTGTCATTTTTCCAAAGTTCATATGCCTGACCAAATTTAAGGTCACCATGTCAGTCCTTTTACAAGCCATGAAGCATAAATGAAAGGGTATTAAAACCCCACAAGGTTAGGCCCATTTCCACAAACCCCCCTATGGTATGACAAATTATAAATATCCCCCAATGTTTGGTTTTGCGTCACAGATAACCCCCCAAATGGCAGGTGGGATTTGTAATACGGGACCAAAGATTTGGGGTGGGTGGGTGTGTGTGAGGTGGGGTGGGTGGGTGGGGGGTATGTATAATTTTTCATACCACTGGGATTTTGTGAAAATGGAACGAACAGTAAGCGGTTTTTTATAATTAACCCTAAATGAAAACGATGCAGAGTAGATTACCAGTTTCTTACATGCTCCAAAAGATTTAAGTTCTTGTGTGAACCGTATAGAGATGACGTCTTCTTCCCACTTATCATTTGTAGTAGTAGTACGCCAAAACTATAAACGTCATACTTTCTTGAGTATATTCCTCGTCTTACATACTCTGGCGGAACATAACCACTATTTTGCAAGAAGCAACAGAAAGCAAAACATTAAGAAAATATAAGTAAAATTTCTATGCAAATGAGTGGTCTACACAGTCACTCTACTTACTATGTTCCAATGATCTTGCGTGTGCATGCTGCAATTTCGTCTTTCTGGAAAATTCTGGCTATTCCAAAGTCAGATATTTTAGGTTTCATATCTTTGTCGAGTAAAATGTTGCCAGCTTTCAGGTCTCTGTGAATTATTGTAACTACTGAGTACTCCTGGAGATATAGTAGCCCTTGGGTAACACCGTCGATAATCTGAACCCTTGTCTGCCAATCTAAGCATAACCTTTTCACTGGATCTACAATATACAGATTAATGTCATAAAAGCAGAAAACATATATATGTATATGTGTATGTGTGTGTGTGTATATATTAGTAAATTATTTCGTTAATGACAAATTTTAAATTTTGTTGAATTTGTAGAGACATATCTCAACATTGACTTGGCACAATATGGCAGGAACAGTGGGTGATGACTAACCAAAGAGGTACATATCCAAGCTCCTGTTTGGCATGTACTCATATATCAGCATCTGTTCTTCCCTTTCTGTACAAATTCCAAGAACATTCACCAAGTTGACATGCTGTAATCTTGTTGTAAGAGCGAGCTCATTCTTGAGTTCCTGTGTCCCTTGTCGAGAACTTTTTGAAAGTCTTTTTATAGCAATCTGAAGTCCATTTTGTAGTTCGCCCTAAAAAAAACCACATGCGGAAGCAGTTGATTTGACACATGCAAAGATGTTTTTAACACCCTTCTACATGATTCTCATGTTCAAACAACCAAAAATACTATTCGCTGAACTCTACTATTGGCGCAAAACCTAGCCATTGTTATTGAGCAAAAATTATCTTTCTCAAGAAGTAAAAGTATTTTCCTTTTTCTAGATTCAACTTATAAGACCTTTCGTTTCTCATGAACTCAAGTTTGGTATAAAAACCAGATCAGCACTTGACCAAACTCGCTATGGCTCATGCTCATGTCCTCTTTACCATTTAATAGTATTCATCTTATGCTTGATGAATTAATTATATATCCAATAAAAAGATCCTCTAATACATATAATGCAATATGTAGAATCTAGTGTTATCGACACCTAAAGATACTAAGGTCAAGCCTAAAATCACAATGCTAATGCTAAGTTTGGCTGTATAACAGAGTTACGTGGAAAATTTAAGGAAGATATGTTTATAGGCATTTATTTAAGTCTGCAAAAAGTACATTACTTTCATAAAATTGAAATAATGCTCTAACTAAGAGTTAAAAGTTTAACATTGATAGAGACAAAACAGTTAGGTGGAAAATTTAAGGAAGATTTGTTTATAGGCATTTAAGTCTGCAAAAAAGTACATTACTTTCATAAAATTGAAATAATGCTCTAACTAAGAGTTAAAAGTTTAAAATTGATAGAGACAAAACAAGGACATGAAAGATAAATTTTCTATTATGTTAAATTACTAAGGTGTGATCCTATTTATTTTCCATTTTTTTTTTCAGTACCTTTGTGAATATACTTGCGAGAGAAAAAATGTTGGCACATGTGCGTCCCCTGTGAGGTAATGACAGAAAATCTTTCATTGGTGCTGTTATGGATATTTTAGAAATCAGCATTCTTATCATACTGTATATTCAACCTTAATATCCTTTACAAAGATGAAACAGATGGAGCAAATACTGAATTCAACACTTCAGGAAACGCTTGTGTCAGATATCAGCTTGTGGTTAGACAGACAATACCTGTTATTTTGATGCACCTTTTGAGGTTTGCATATATTAACTTTGAGGATTAACAAGCGGAATACTAATTAAATGCTGGTAGGTTTAGCTGGCACTTCACTGACGAATGCATTATAAGAATGGGATTTCACTATAAATCTCTCTTATATACATGTTATGAAGCAGAATACTACTTGAAATATGTTTAACCATCAATATAGTGAGCGACTCATTATTTGAGGACTGTGATTTCACTATCAATCATTCTTGTACACACACACACACACACACACATATATATCTCTATCAGAATGGTGTCCTGTAGGTAAATGGAATACACACTGCTGATTGCCAATCTAGTCTATCATCAAAGTTGAATCATTTATTGTGCCATGATATATCCTTCTTAGTTAAATCAAATGAAGTTTCTTTTCCTGCCTTTCCTAATTATTTTTCAGATATGATTTTAGCAATGTGTAACTGGTTCTCTACATGAGAAAGTTTCTATTGCTCTAGTTTATGATTGAGACATAAACATATCACATATTAATTACCTTGTATACAGGTCCAAATCCACCCTCGCCAAGTTTGTTTTCACATGAGAAGTTATCTGTGGCTTCTATTATCTGAGCAAAAGTGAAGGCTTGCAGATTAGAGCACTCGTTTCTTTTGCCCACAGCTGCTTTTTCCTTCACTGCTAATAAAATTAAAAAGACAACAAAACAGTTATTCTCCTTTCTATCTTTTTGTTTTCCTTTTTGCTTGTGTACAAAAAAACTGCTATAATGTGAAGGGTACCTTTCGACATGATGAATTTTCTTTTCAGGCAGCATATTGTTGCGCCAATTAGGAGAACAGCTGCAACACTTGTTGATGATATAATCACCACTAGTTGTTGCCTCTTGTGTTGATCTAGCTCTTCTTCTTGGGCTGTGAATGAATTCATTTGAAATATCTCCATAATCATGTTTTCTTATTGAGCTATGCATTTGATTTTCATTTAAGTTTTAATATATGTTGTTTCTTTGGATAAATAAATTACTTTTGTTTTCATTTTGTCATGCAGTTCTAACCTGTTCTGGAAAGAATCCAATTTGTATCATCATTGGGTATTTGAAACACGCTGTACCCAAGAAGTCCCTTCTCCTTTGCGTATGAAACTTTTGTCTTAATTGCTTCTACATCATCATAACCAATCCAGAATGGCCCGATCTTGCAGTAGTTCACCACATATGTAGAGTTGAACACTGGTTTGACTCCGTAGCTTTTCAGGTACTGCTTAATGTATCTGTAGCTGACAGAGCCATCTGGAGTCATGGCCAGGCCTTGTGCTGGGGCACCTACACCGTTGTCGTTGGGGTTCACCAGTGTCCATGCATATCCATGGTATGGCAGCCCGATAACCAATTTCTTGGCAGGTAATCCCCGATTAATCCATTCATTTATCCCATAATCTGTATTTAGATTGCTTGATGGATCATATAAAGCAGCGTGCGCCCCTGTAAACCTATCCCGTGATGGCAGATGATAGTCGAACGAGAGGACATGCACCCAGTCGATATTTCTGTTAATCGAACTTATGGGGTAAATCCGAGACTCCATCACGGGTGAATATTTAGCTCCCATTGTCAAGATCAAAGGTGAATTTGATTCAGAATTTATTGCTTCTCTCCACTCATCAAGAAATCTTTCCATGTTGGTCATGTTGGGAGGCATACTTGGAAAAACATAATCTATGTCGAGTCCTATGAATCCATGCTGTCTTGCTACCGTTATTGAGGACTCAATGAACGACCTTCTGTTGGAATATTTGCTTGTCATCTCAAAAAATTGTGAAGAGTTATTTGCTCCAACCCAGATGGCCAAAAGTGTCTTGGCTGATGGGTTCTTTCTCTTAACAATCTCCGTGAAGGTAGACACATACGGTTCATCAGCTGGAGAAATGTAGACCTCATAATTGGAAGAATTAATATGGGCGTACGCGCAAACTAGATGCGTAAACAGCCTTGAGTTTATGTCCGGAACTGGAAATTGGCTGCCAGCGTACCAGTAACCTGATCTAATCCAAGTCTGTGCATCTGCTGCAAAGTTGAGCAAGGAAAGGAGGAGAAGGATAGTGATCTTGAGCATAGTTTGAAGAAGGGAAGCTTGTTTCTCTTGTACTCTTGTTTATCTAGCTGAAATCTTTTATATGCTGCTGAGAATAGGGTGGTTTTCTCAAAAGTTGAAACTCAATAGTCATCCTAGTCCTCTTTCATATCACTAATACAATCTCGGCTCATGAGATGGTACCCACTTATATAATACTCAAGTGGTGTAAACAGACATTAAATTGAGCAGGATGATGTCCTAATTTCATTTTTTTTAAACACTTTTTAATATTATTATATTTAAATCCAACAATCAAAAATATTAATTGAATACTATCCAATTGGGTAGCATGAACTTTTCCACTCGACTGGTTTACAGCAGATAAAAACATCAGTTAGGACTGGTTTACTGCCCTTGTTTGGTCAAAGTATGGTTTTTATTCCGGTCAGTACTTGGTTATGCTGACCAAACTGGTTGTTTTTTTTTTTTTTTTTTTTTTTTTTTTTTTAATGGTAAATAACCAAACTGGTTGTTTACTTTATGGCGTTTAAATGGGGTTAAATAAGTGCAGCGACCCTATGCTACTTACGTTTCCTGTCGAGTGTCGAGTGACGTTATTGGCATTGTTCTTTTCCGAAGATACCTTAAGTGGGTGCAAATTTAAAATCATGCGGGTCTTCAATTTGTTTAGGAAGACGGGAGCAACATAATGTAATTTGACAAGGAATTGTGCGGCGCATTTAAGTAAAAGGAGCACGACTGTCCAGCGAATGGTTAATTGAGGGCTCGTTTGGATAGATTTAAAAAAAATAATTATAAAGTCATATTTTTTATAATAGAATTTTTTTAAAAAAAATTAGTAGTTTTGTGTTTAGATACAATAATTAAAAATGATTTAAAAAATAGTTTTTTGGTAAAACTACTTTGCATGGTTTTCAAAAAAAAAAAAAGCCAATTTTAGGCTTTGGTTTTTTGGTTTCTACGTCTTTAAAAAAGGTTTAATCAAACACGGAGGGTGTTTCCAATCAACATAAAAGAACATTTTTCCTGCTTCTATTAAAAAAAAATACAGCGTGTGTTTTGTTTATTGTTTCTATCCCAAAAAAAATAATAAGTCAAAAATGTTGAAGCATCTTTTAGACTAATTTTTTTCCAAGTTTTAATTATTTTTTTAACATTCAATCACTACTTCTCACTTTTCATTTCCAAATACAATCAATTTTTACTATTCCAACTTTTTGTATCTTTCGCCTTTCTTTACTATTTTAAGTTTTCCAAAAGTACAAGAATTTGCAAATACACCCACAAATTTGTTTCCATTGAAATGGTTTTTTTAGGGAAAAAAAATGCTTCCCTTCTAAAAAAAGTCTATTCGAACGGGCACTAAACCGCCTAAATTCAGACAATTTCCATAAGCTGCCGTAAACCTGCCGAAACACGAGGCAGAAGATTAATGTTGGCTAATGAAACTTGAATTGTAAATGCAAGGCAACAGGGGTGTATTTAGCCAAACCAACATTAACCTCAAAATAAATGAACCATTATTCTACGTTTCTACAACGGTAGTTAGAAGGCACGAGACCGTTCAAGTAAAAATATGCAGTCTTAATCTTCATACTAAGTCATTGACCGTCGGGATTCTTGTCGAATGTCTCGTATAGATAAAATACAATGATTTAGTGTAATCTTTAATGATTTGAACTATCATTCTGAGATAATTTTTGAAAGTGAGTTAGGTCCAAATTCAATTTTTTCAACAATTATTGTTGGATATTGTAGCTCCGCATAGGAAAATTCTTATCTAAATCTAATTTAGCTGAATCCAACAAATCATATGGTAAATATATTGCACTTGCTAAGTGATTGATCACTCTTTTAAATTATAGATTATTCATAAGGTAAGTGTAAAATACTCGCCACATGATTAATATTAATTCGATTGAGTTAGACATGGGCTAAAATCTGCCCACTGTATGTGCGCGTGAGACCCGTAGGCAGTAGAAAATATCGAATAGCATGTGAACAATTGGTTTGTTCCCAAGAATAATGTGTGAGTTTGGTCTCTTTCTAAGGAAATCTGAGAATAGTATGTGAATTTGTGAATTGATCTTTTTGGTTATGGAAATTTTCGCCTGGTACGTGGAAATGCGGGAATAGTTTGGTCGATTTCATGTGAAGAGTCAGCAGGGATGACATTAACGCGTGTACTATTGCTAGTCCCCATTCAAAGAAAACTTGTTTTTAGGGCTAACTTTTAAGGCCACACCACATTTTCCCTGATGTTTCCGCCTTAAGATGAGGTATGACGCATTCCCCAACTAAACCACGCCAACCAGTCTCTCTCTCTCTCTCTCATGTTATGTCGATGCATCTCTTGTTTCACGTCACATATTTATATCTACGTGTATAAAATTATTTCTTTAATTATACATTTAATTTAATTTTTTACACTTGATATATATTTATTTATATATTAGAATATAATAGAAGATGAAGCATGATTTGTAATAGATATTTTGTGCGGACTTTGATTTAGGTTAGATATTTTTATTAAACGAATGATACAACTTCATAATTTATATTTTAGTGTACTTTTTTTTATTAATGCCCAAGATTTAAACAAACTCTAAACTGAAGATAGAAATATAACATAAATCTGATTCGAGGAATCAAGAATTTTCAAAATTGTGCGTATTCTTTTTTGTCTCTATTATTAGTGGGCGTTGAAAGAATTTGGATTTAAACCCAAAATTGCGTCTACAATATGAGAGATAACCCTTCTAAGATTACGATGATTTTTCAAAATTATCTGGGAATGCCACGTAGAAGCGTGTTAGATTTTTTCTGTGATTACAACGTGGATAGTCTTAACAACGCTTTTTCCTTATCCTGTCCTCCAAGCACACGGCACTTATGTTTGTTTTTTTGGAGGTAACCTTTGGAATTTCATTACCAATTAATAAGAGAGAGAAACCATTTCCTAGAGAATATAGACATTAGGAGGTTTCGCATCAAAAAGGGACCATTATCAAAAATCTCCTTAAATTTGCCTCAATTACAAACAACATCCTTTGCTTATTGAAATTACAATTCCCTCCCTTTACACTAACCAATAAAGGGGCATTTTGTAATTCAGATGACTAAGTGTCTGTTTGGATGAACTTAAAAAAAAAAATACTTCTCGAATGGTACCTTTTATAATAGAGTTTCTTTTTTAAGTCAAACAATTTTACTTTTAGATACAGTACTTAAAAGTGCTTTAAAAGGTGCTTTTATTTGAAACTATTCTGGGAGAACTTCTAAAAAAGCCCTGACTTTTGTTTTTTTTTTTTTAAAAAATCCATCAAAATATAATTTTTTTGCTTTGAAGTGTTTTTTTTTTCAAAAAAAAAATAAGTGTTTCTTCTCCAAAAAAAGCACATCCAAACGAACTCTAACTTCGGTGAGATTTGCAAGAGGAAAGCAAACATTAAAGATCATAATTGTGATTTCAATAGGTACATGGAAATTTTTACCGTAGTTAAACAAATTTTAGGGAGTTTTTCTAATTACCTTTTAAAAGGTATCAAATATTCTCTTAAACCTATCAAAATTAAACAAATGAACAAAATTCCCTTGGCTGAATTGAAATTAATTCACTTTGCCCTTCTATGGTATGTTGGTAAAGTACTACAGCCTCTCTAAAACTAAGCATTATCAATTTGATCAAAAATTTTATTCAAATCAAACTTTACTAAGTTCATAATTGCATTTTAGCTAAACTTATTCTGAAGAGCTTATAAGCTGGTAGAATTTTTTTGAGCTTATAAGTTTCTACATCTTATTTTAAAAATTAGTTATTAAAATATTTGGATAAAATAAGATCACGTAACTTATAAGTTCTAATTATGTTTGTAAAAATGAGAGCTTATAAGATTTTTTAGGTGTAATGATGATAAAAAAAAAAAAAAGTAAAATATAATTTCATGTAAACAAATATTTTTTGAGATAATAGAAATGTAATATTGGAAAAAAAAATAAAGATATTTAGGTCATTTTGTCTTTTAGCATTAAACAACTTATAAGTTGTTTTAAAAATTAGTTAGGGAAATCTTACTTTTTTTAGCTTATAAGCTCTTAATAGCTTATTTTTAGAGTTTATAAGTTTCTTTACTTAAAGATTTACCAAATACTTTTGATGAGTTTATAAACTTTCAAACAGCTTACAAAATATTTTGAGAAGCTTATAAGTTCATTCAAACACTTTCTACGTTAATGGGAACTTCTATCAAAAGTTAGCGTTACACTATCTATTATCTAACACTAGTATCTATGCCCATGCTGTAAACGAACTTTTGATGTCTATTCTCTATTTTAAATTGTTTGCTCAAATATATCGTATGATTTTAAAAAAGAAAACACAATGAACTTGCTAACCTACTATGCCATTTATCAAATATCATCAAGTTTTTTGAAATATGATAAATTACTACTTAAAATCTACACTAACATTATAATTTCATCTTGATATCATTCAACTATGAAGAATATTATGTTTGAAAAACATTTAAAGTTTAATTAAATATTTAAAATTTATACAACCATTAATCTTTATAAAGTAGCATAACATTAATTAAATGAGAAAAATATATTATTAATACATTTGAAATATAAAATTATTAATCAAAGTAATTGTTTAAACTTAAAATTGATTCTAGAATATGTACTAATGAGAAGACACTGTAAGACAAAATAATAATAGTGACAAAATATAAAAATGGCAACATAAAAGATATCACTAATAATTGTATTAAGTGACAATAAATTCTATTGTGTCACTAGTTAAATTCATTTAATGGCAACAATTTTTATTTTGTCACCATATTATTCAATGGTGATAAGAATTATTATTTTAATTGTCATCATTAAGGTCCCCAGTTCAAACCTTTTTATTCCCTCCCCTCTCTTTACAGTTTTGATGAGTGTGTGTATGACGTTCCGATTGACATATATAAGGCATTTTAAGTTGATTATACCCAAAAAAAAAAACTTGATGACAAAAAATCGATAAGAAGAAGATTAAAATAAAAATAGATAAAACGAGATAAAGAAAAGAGATATGTTGAATGAATATGGTATTTTGTCATTTGAGTTTAGTAATATTCAATAGATAACATAATTAATATATATATATATATATATATATATATATATAATCTGCATGAAACACTCTACAAATATTATCGAACAACACATGCACACACTTACGCAAGAGAGAGAGAAAGAGGAGAAGAGGATTCAAACTCAAAACCTTAATGATGCTAAATTCAAATCTCTACCACTAGACTATAGCTTCGGTGACATATTCAACAAATATTTAATTGGATAGAATGATCTAATTTTTATAATGCATACATGAAAAAGAAAAAGAACAAACAAATGACGAAAAACGCAATTGGCGTGGCATAACATCGACCTATCAAGAGTCCATTTGACAACCGCCTTGGGCCCACCTCCCAGCCTCAAGCACAAGAGAAGCTCTCCCCTCAAACGAGTAAGAGCTAATCACTCAAACAGAGCAGTCGACTGAGAGCCCCGGCCCCAGCCATTGCGCTCCCCTGACCCAGGTTGGGAGGTAGTGAACCAAGGGGATGGTCCATCATGTTGTCCTCTCCCTCTCTAACGGGAGTGTTAGTTGACATGACCGCTAACCAACCACATTTAATGCAAAACATATTAGCCCATATCTATATTTAATGTAGCGCCACGTCAATCATGTCAGAACCACCTAAACCCCAAACCTTCATTTAATGTGGCCAACCTAAAGGTATCATGTCAAATTCATAAACTTATGGGCTAAGTCACATAAATCAAGTACGTGTGCAAGTACATGAGCGAGTACAAATGCGCGAGAGCATAACAATTAAAAGAAGTTGAATGCAATAGTGCCTCAAAGCGTTTTATAAAAAATTATTTTGTATATAATATTAAATTATATATATTCAATGCTATAAGTAAATTATTTTTATTAAATGCTAGACTTGAATTGTAACATTGATAATGTAATGTTGTTGACTAAATTGGTCAATTTTTCTTATGACCTAAAATTCTTTTTTTATGAATGTATAATTTATACATAAAAGGCTAGGCGCACAAGTACCTTAAAAAACTAGCTTATTATCTTCATATATATACTTAATATCTAGCAATTAGAATTATTAGATACTAATTACATCAATAGTAGTTTGCTTGTGTAGTATTTAATTAGAATATGCATTAATTTTTCTCAATAGAAGAGAATGAACAAGTAAAGAACTTGAAGAATAAAATAATAGACAAAGAAAAAAAGTACAAAAAATATAAAGATTAATAAAAAATGATTATAAAAATTAAATATTAAAATAAGATATTGGATGAAAAAAGTATAAAATTAAAAGAGTTATTTCAAGAATGATTCTTAAAATAAGAACATATTCAGAGGTAAATATTTGGATAAAAAATAGGATTAATGTCATTAATGGTCCTAAAGTTTAACTTCAGAGTCATTTAATTCTTAAAGTTTAAATCGTCATATTTTTGATCCTCTATGTTATAACTAAGTAACACTGTAGCCCTTATGATGGGTTTTTCAACAAAATTTCACCAAAAAACACCTATATGTAGGGCCCTTTTTAATTAATTTTCACTGGCAAATTATTTTTTTTAACAATTTTAAACAAAAATTGTCAAAAATGCCCTTTAAGTAAGTGTTTTCAGTTGAAATTTGGCCGAAAAATGCATCAAAAGGACCAAAATGGTACTTGTTTATGACATAAAGAATTAACACATGATAATTTAAATGTTACGGACTAAAGTGTTCAAATATTAAACTTTAGAAATCATTAATGACATTTTTTTTATATACAAGGGCCATTAGTGACATTTAACCTGAACAAATACATGATGAATTTGAACAATTTAAAAAGAGAATTTTCCAAATAGAATCCAAAAACAAAATAATAATAATAATAATAATAATAATAATAATAATAATACATGAACAATAAATTTCTAATTGACAGGAGACTCGTGACAATTTTCTTTTTACCAATTAATTTGAGAATCAAATTTGAAGCCCAATCTATCATCTCTGTAGAAATGGAAGGGTGTGCCCTCTCGTGGCCCATGTTCCTCTAGCTCATTATAACTTGGGGGGTTGAGTATAATGTCGTTCTTGTGCTTCTGTTACATCACTTTCAAATTTGGAGTTAGAATAAAAACCTCACTCATTTTGTCAAGAAAAAGAGGAACAGGGAATTAAAAAAAAAAAAAAGGTTTAAAGAATTAAAGAGATAAATAAGGAGGGGGGGGGGGGGGGTGGAATTGACCAAGTTTTGAAGGATAAATTACATTTACACATTTACACTCCTTCAGGTATGATATAATTATTATTTAATATTTTTTATTTTAAAAATTATAAATACTCCCTCGATATTTAAGACATTTTAATAGAAATATCCAAAAAATAACTTTCATATAGTTATACTGGTTAACCGAGCCACCAAAAAACACACCTCGTCGATACAGACAAATTCCTCAATTAATTTTTTTTTTATTCCATCAAACCTTCACGAAATACATTTCATTTTATACCACCATAACCACTACCAGAGATCACCATTTATAATCTGTTATCACCACTACCTTTTCTGTCTCTAAAAAAATGGCTGCATATGTAATTTATATATCTTGTACTTGTCATTCATATAAATCTCATCTCAGAATCCACCTGAAAACAATAGAAACATAACTCACAGTCTAGCAATTATATCCCGCTTTAATGAATGACAAATTTTGTTAAATTGATACATACCTCAAGGGAGCATTTGTAATAAGTAAAATTATATGAACTAATTTGTAATTGCGTTATACCTTCAAGGGTGTAGACATAATTTGCCCAATTTGAATGATTAAGCAAGTCAAAAGAACTATAGAAATTAATGGATAGGCACACTCGATGTATGTACAAATTAGAAAAGGAGATATAATCTAATCATATGTTTAAAATTTTCAATAGCATAAAATTTTAAAAAAAATATTTGAATTATATTTCATTATTTTCAATATAATTATTAAATTTGGGAAAGACAAAAAAAAATTGATTAAATTATGGGATTAAATAAATAAATAAGTAAAATTAAATATAGGAATATGAGAGAAAAAGAAAAATAATAGTAATTAGCGGGTGCGACACACTCTATACATACGTATAAAAATAAAATATAATTTAGTCACATGTTTAATAAATTTATAATTTTATATATTATGAAAACAAAAAAAATTGATTGAAAATTAAAATTTTATATTGTGAAAAACAAAAAAAAATGAATGAAAATTAAACTGAGTTTTATTTGTAAACAATAATTTAAAAGACAAAGTAAATTAAATGTTGCAGCTAAAGATATGATAGAAGAGGGAGGGAAGAAAATAAACAAAAATAAACTATCACTTTGAAAAGAGGAGAGAGAAAATAGGAGAGAGAAAAAAGAGGTCATATCAAATACACTAAATAGTTATTAGATGATACTAGTAGTCTAGTACTTTATAAAAATGTATATATTTGTGAGAATAGGAAAGAGAGAAAATAAAGAAGTGATGACAAATAAGAGACATACAAAAAAATATGTTAGATTAGAGACACAAATGAATTATTATGGGATACTGATGTTTTATAAAAGAGTATAAATAATCAATGAGATCTTTTAGTTTAACATAGACAGCTATTAGAAAAAAGATATAGGAAAGAAATACATTCTGATAAATGAAATTCGAACACAATTATCCCCGATTGTTTAGGAAAGAAAAACCCATGCATATAAATGATATTAACATGGCTGTACAATTTTCACCAAGGAATCTTAATATAAATTTTTTAATAATAAAAATGCCCCATTATATTTTTAAAAAATGCAAATAAAAGATAAAAGCATAGATAATAATATTAGCAAACGCATAAAAATAAATTTTCAAGATTTCGTTTTGTAGAAAAATTAAATCATGGTGATATATATTAATTCAATATTAAAAAATATATAAAACATATAAAATAAATAAATTTCCCTTTCCAAATAATAAACCTTCAACAACAAAAAAAAAGAAAAAAGGAAACAATGTGCAAAGAAAAACAAAGACATCATAGTTGTAGGATGAAAAAAAATATTAATTCGAATTATATCAATGCAAGATTAGTACAATTCATGCCAACTACAAATATTATTTCTAAATAAATAAATTAATTAAACGTATGATAAATTAATAACCGATCGAAATTAAATCAATTTGAGTCATATACCGCTTTTAAGTGTATAATAGTAAAAGACAAAAATAAAGAAATAAAAAAAAGGAAAATAGTACTAACATATTGATTTTGGTATGACGTACGGGGACAAAAAAAAAAAGAGAGGTATTATCATTCTCTCTCTCTCTCTCTCTCTCTCTCTCTCTCTCTTTTTGTTTTTTACTTTCAATTTTTTGAACTGCTACGGAGAGTGAAGGAAAAACAGAATACGAAGTTAAAGATATATAATATTAAGTAAATGGTCATCAACAAATCAGAGTGGCGCAGCGGAAGCGTGGTGGGCCCATAACCCACAGGTCCCAGGATCGAAACCTGGCTCTGATACAGAGTGGCTTCCTCTGATGGATTATTTTTTTCCTTTACCTCTTTTTATTTTGTTATATAAACTTATTTCTAATAAAACAACGGCATGGGGATGTAGCTCAAATGGTAGAGCGCTCGCTTTGCATGCGAGAGGCACGGGGTTCGATCCCCCGCATCTCCACATTTTATTTTTTGTGCTTTGACCATAATACCCCCCACTCAAATTCAATAATTATCATTTTTGTTTTTACCATAATACCCCCGCCAAATTTCACGATTTTTTTTTTTGGAACGAGCCCAATTACTGTCTGGTCCAGGTCCAGCACTGCACAGCCCACCACCCATATTTATTTTCCGATCTCGCTCCATGTCACTCACCAATGCAATATTAATTTTATTTTGATTTACCATATAATATAAAAACATTAATTAATATTCCCATCTTTGAATTCTATTTAAAGACTTAGAATATAAAAAAAACACTAAAAAATAAAAACGTGTTTTGATTTTTTATAATGTTGTCGTGGGAATCGAATTTGAATATTATCTTGTGATTAAAATTTTTCAAAACATTAAAAATAGGGTATAAAATAGTTTTGAAAATTCTATCGTATTTTAATTTTTGCTTAAATAAAGACCAAATAAAGAAAAAGTATATAGTTAAAAGGGAAAAAAAATAAAAAGAAAGTAAATAAAATAAATCAACCTTAAAACTATTTTCGAATATAGATCTTTCGGTTTATTGAAATTGGCCCGAATTAAAATAAAAGATTTAATTGGTAAACGGATAAAACAAATCTAATTTAACGAGCCTTATAATTAAAATGTAATTTTTTAAGTAAGCAAGAGGAGTCGGTCATGATAATCTATAAGGTAGATTATAGGTAATTATGATACGTGAAATAGATAGGTAGCAGGTACTCTAATAAAATAACGTTCTTAAGATTAAATATTTTATACCTCTACATATTAATAGACAATCCCACAAAGTTTTCTTTCTTTCTTAGTGTTTTTCTTCTTCTCCAAATTGTGTTTTTTTCTCTCTTTTTACAAATAGTAGCTAGTTAATTGAAATTTGGATTATATATATATATATATATATATATATATATGAGCCACGCATGCAATTACATTGAAATTTTATTTATAAGGATAATTATACCCATCTCCCACGAGTTTACGAGTTTAGGTAAAATTATAAATAACTTCATTTTGTTTCAAAAATTAACAACATCCCCCAATATTTATTGTCGTTTAACAAAAATCCTGCATGACAATAATTTTCAAAATTACCAATAATTTTTCTAGATCATAGTAATCACCCCAACCACTAAAAGATGTGATTTGCCAAACCTAATAAAACCCCTCAATCAAATTTGTGATTCCATTAACATTCGTGAAATAATTTTTTTTATACCACAACAACCACAACGAAGCATCACATTATAATTGGACACCACCACTATTTTTTTTTTCAAATTAATTTCATATATATCTTCTACTACATCTTGAATTTGTTAAAACCATGCGAATTTCATCTCAATACACCACAAAAAACACAAGAACATACAATTCACAATTATGTCTCACTTTGACGGCGAATGAATTTTGTTAAATTTATACATACTTTAGAGGATATTTGTAATTTTCGAAATAAGTTTTATTTCTACCACATTTCTTTTCGTATATGTTACATATTGTTCCTTGCGGTGCATGTAACGTATATTTATAACACATGTAATGGATGCTAATATTTCATATAAATTCAGTACAACTTTTGTTTCCACCACATTACTTTTCATATTATCTATTTTTTTTTCAAAAGTTAAAGATTATTTATCCAATTATACGTTCACAAAGTATAGAAAGTAATTATATAAAAAAGGTAAACAAAAGAAAATATTTTCTTCTTTTTCCAAAATTTTTCTTACCTCAAAGTCACATCCAAATCTTATTTCCAATCTCAAAATTTATTTCTTATTCATTTTGGCCAATTTAGTTCTTTATTTCCTAAAATTTCTTTAAATGTAGTCGTTTCTCATATTTCTGTTCATATTTCACAACGAAACACGCGAGCCATCCGCACGCATAACTATTAAATATTGAGTTTGAGAGAGAAAATTATCTCAATAGTCACATATGTGGTTTGTTTGGCTATGTGTTCTAAATCTAAAAATAAATGAAATATACAAAATTAAACTTCAAAAATTCATAATTCATAAGATAAAAACGTGACTCATTTCTCCCCAAAGTCACATTTTGTATTTATAAGGGTGCCCCAAAAATGAGAAACGAAAGCCTTGTACTATTTTCACTTATCAAGAAAAATAAATAAAAAGAAAAATAAAAAGAACAGAAAAAAATAAAAGGAAAAGGGCAAAAGAGAAATCCTTTATCCATGTACTATTTTATCGAAAAAATTTTATATGAACTTGGTGTTCGAGTTTTTATATGGGTAAATTGGTTAAAATTGTATTATATGTCATATGTTGATTTTTTTAATGAATGAGTTAGATCCCATTTGGATGTGTTTTTGTAGTGAAGGAACACTTATTTTTTGAAAAAAAAAAAACACTATCAAAAAATGTGCTTGGACAGCCTTTTTAAAAAAGTGTCAGAAGCTAGAAAAAAAAAGAAGCCAAAAATAGACTTTTTCTTTCGGAAGCTATCCAAACCAGCCAAAAATATATTCTAAAATATTTTTAATTATTATATTTAAATATAAAATTATTTAATTTAAAAAAAACTCTATTATAAAAATTATCATTTGAGAAGGATTTTTTTCTTTAAAATCCGTCCAAATAGACTCTTAATCAATGTTTTCAAATCCGGACCGGAGGGCTATCCAATCCAATTGACCCCAAAAAATAAATTCTCAATTGATCCAGTGTGAACCAGTCCTAATAACCGGTCGAACTAGTACCAGTTCAACCACTTAAACCGATGGGTCAAGTTTAAAAAAAAAACTTAAAACTTAGCTTTTTTTTTTAAGGTTGAGAATATATATTTCCATCCCTTAATTCTTGATTTGTCAACTAGCAACACACAACCTCTTCATCTTCTTTTCTTTTCATTCTTTTTTCTTCCCCTTTTTTCTCCTCCCAGAAGAAAAAACAACAAAATTCACCCTTTTTTATTAAATTTTCAAATCAATAGCAGAGAAAAATAGAAGATTCAGGATCAATACCAGTTGTAGGATCAAGCTCATTGCCATTAATGGCGCAATCTAATTTGAATACTTGTCAAAGGAATTATATGGTTTGGAAGTATTGCGATGAATTTTTATTAAATAGTATTGTTATATATAGTAAATATTAGTTATTATAAAATTAAGATATGATTTAGGAAGAATGACCAGAATTTTGACAAATTTCTTGTTTGTTTGTTTTTAATCATTATTATTGGACTTTCTTTAATTTTTTTTTTATATATTTATGATTTTTATATAAAAAATTAATTTAATAATTATTATATATTTATGACATCATATCGATTAAACTGATGGTTAAATCTGTCGAACCGATAACCAGGAAAGCCGTTGATTTTATACTCGATTCGATTTTTAGAACATTGCTCTTAATAATGTGAATAATGTGAGGAAATTTGAATTGCCTGGTGCATAGGGTGGCTCAGGACCCAATCCACGGAAATATTTCCCCTATTTTTTCTATCAGTAGTTACAATTCGATGTTACCATATAACCTCAACGCAGTCACACACTATCCTCCACTGCTCGTCGGTTTCGCCAGCTTTCACACACACACACACAGCGCCGCCGCCGCACGGGCACACATAACGGCTGCACTCTCCGCTGGCGGGGAGGGATTTCAGAGCGGCGATTCTTCGTGATTATACATCGATCGAGGTTTACTTTTGTGAGTTGTTTTACGACGATCAAGTTTATTTTGAGGTTGTCTTATGGAAATTATATATAATGCTGCTGATTAAATTTCAATTGTCTTGTAAGCCCTATAAAACACTCACAAAAACACGTTCAAGTGTGCGAATTCTGTGTTTCTGGGTGGTGAATGTGCGAAATTTTAATTGGGTTTTTTCATGTGATGTTTGGTAAACGGGTTTCTTGTGATCTATTTATTATATTTTTTAATATATATACACATCTCTCTCAGACGAAACATGCATGTCGAGAATGTTTGTGTTTCTCCTGCCGATTTCGGACATGGATTTTGAGCTGCGTGTCATTATATTAATCAAAAGGAATAAATAAATAAATAAATGAAACATGTTGCGTAGGGGATTATTTTTTTCTTTTGATGTATGAACTCATTGATCAGATGACACAGAAATAGTTCTTTATTTTTGATTTTGAGCCTTTTTCTTTGAGCAATATATCTTAATTTGTACATGTATGCATTTAGAGTGCTCTTATTGTGCAAACAGGAATTTTTTGTTTTTGTGCATGTACATACAAGGTTTTATGATGCATGTTATGTAATGTACCTTGACTGTTGACGTGTCAAAAATTTGTTTTTTACTGTGATGACGCGACGGTAGAAGAAAAAGAAATCAGAATCTCAAAACTCGATCTGAGATCAAGCGCTAAAAGTCCGTTTGAACTCAGTTCGTTAGTCATAAGACCAAACCAAATTTGAACACCATTTTTCGCTCCATAAGATTTGAAATTCTGTTCGACCATTACTCAATTAGTTAAAAAGAATCATAATACATGTGTAAAATTATCAAATTACTTGAGCTTGGCTCACTTAGCAATGAAACCAAACTCGAATAAAATTTCAAATTTGATAAGAAATTCAAACCAAGATTGAATAGTAACTTATTTGACTTGATTCTATTCGTTTACAGCCCTAATAATAACACATTGATCTTCACCAAGAGCTCATGTCAAGGGGAAGGTTTGACTTACCTAGAGCTTGTGATAACACAACCAAGATATTCATTGGTTCTCTGCCCAGGCAGGGATGGCATGGCATAGGTCTTGAGAATTCAAGAGACGGCTAGACGAACGCTTTATCTACAATAGGTGTCAAGGACTGCATGAATTTAGCATGGGTACTGTACCCACGAGCATTTAAACATGAATTGTATATACATGATAGTTCTAGTCTCCTATGTGCATATAAGATGAGCTCTTAAGTTTATCACTAAACTAGGCATCTTTGGCTTGGAACTTGTTATATTATTTGATAAGTACCTGAAACGTGAATACTTCATGATAGCTCTCATTTAAGCGACTGTATGATGAGTTCTTAAATTTATTGCAAAAATATGCGTCTTTAGCTTGAAATTTGTGTCCTATTTAGCATGAAAAGTAACGAACCAACTTAATAGTTACAGTCTTACAGATAGACACGTGCGCGTGGGAAGCTCACAACAGTACCTATATGCACATGTCTAGAAGTTACAGAATGTACGACGTTTGTATATCTATGACTTGGCTTGATGCAGGATTTAGTTAGTGCACACTGTCATTCGGTGCGGTGATTCTGTCAATCTGTTAGTTGTGAACCTCTGCACATAACAGAAAACACACATGCGAGTGCCTGTGTATGTATGTTCATGCACGTTTTTAGAATCTGTTCATTAATGTGCATAAGGATTTGCTTTTTTAAGGTGCATCATAACATTCTTCTTTACTATGTAGAGTGGTGATGATCCTTGAAGTGGCAATTACCAATCTCTAATACCATCTGTTAAGCACATAAGTAAGTTGCAAAGCATATAGAAAATAAAAGTCTTCAGTTATTGCCTATCCAAATACTTGAACTTATGTAGCAGGCAAGTCAACCAATACATTAATATGCAACCTTGGAGTAGAGATAAATAATACAATCGCATTTATAATGCCAAAACATGTCCAAATAAAACAAAAAGGATTAGACACGTGTATGAAACGCGTAAATAGATGAACCACAATGCGAAGGTAAACGATCTGAGGCAAACATGTCGGGTGAATCGTATTGTAGGAAACGTAATTTTTTTATTTCTTCATTATTTATGTTACTTGTTCTCTCTTCTATTTTGTAACAGACTGAACATGTTGGGCCATAACCCTCCATTTATCTTTATTATAGTAATAATTCTCTGTATGAATTTATCTATAATTTGTGAAATCGACTTTCTTCTTTGTCCATATTTGACCATGCTCGTATGATGTCTCTCTGCAAGGGGGCAGTTTGTTTTGAAAGCCTTTCTGTACTGAAACTAAAAGATAAAAAAGCTACATAGGTGGATGTAAAATTTAGTTGTTGTGTTGGTTCATTCGGTTGTCACCAATAATTTCCTGATCTTTAGTTCTGTTCTTGACAAAAGTTGGTGTTTGTTGAAAAGGACCTTGAAATTTTACCTGGTCCAGAGTATGTTCTACTGTTAGTTTTTTCAAAAGGAATTGTGTATCTTATTAACTTCTTGTTTAAAATTTTTAATTAGAAATACAATTGGTGGCAATGACCAATGACTTCCCCTTGATAAATGACAGTTTCATCAAAGCTATGGAACAAGAACAAGGTGCGGCAACCAAAAAAGTATGGGAGTCTGCAAAGTTGTATACAGTCAGGTGTGCAAAATGTTCGAAATGGAGGCTCATCCCTACAAAGGAGAAGTATGAAGAAATACGGGAACAGATTGGAGAAAAAATGTTTTCTTGCGAAACAGCTCGTGAATGGCGGCCTGATGTATCTTGTGAAGATGAACCGGATGTCAAGCAGGACGACAGCTTCCTTTGGGCGATGGACAAACCTAGAATTCCTCGAACACCTCGTGGCTGGCAACGGATTTTACGTATCAGAGCTGAAGGAGGCACGAAGTTCGCTGATGTGTACGTAGCCTAACATTTTTGTTTCCTTATTTGATTATGTTACGAATATTAAATATTTAATGTCAGTCCTCTCGGATGTCTTTAGCTTTTAGATGACGTAGTCATTTAATGTAAGAAAAGAAAACTGCCTGCACGTGAGTGGCTATGTTAGATAACGTCTCTTATCTCTAATAGCTTAAGCTTTTAGATGAGCTAGTTATTTAAAAGCCTAAAATGGAAGTAAGGATTTCGAGTGATGCACCTGATTGTTGTGTATCTTACCAGGTACTATGTTGCACCATCTAACAAGAGATTACGTTCTATGGTTGAGCTTACCAGGTTGGGGATTGCTGAGTAATGGCATGCATTGTTTCTGCTTCAGTTCTTGAATCATAACGAAATAGGAAAATCTCATTTTCGTCCTATAACTTAGTCCCACTGTTTATTGATTTGTGAGATTTAATTCCACAACTTTTCTCGGTGTTCATTCTTTTTCATTTTTCCATTAGTGATTTAATGACAAAATGAAGGTAGGTGTGATACACATGGACGTTAACTCATGAGTTTGGAAGTTAGCCGCCGTGTGCATGACACGATGTGTTGTGCTGTTGAATCACCAATGGAAATCTGGAAAATGAAGTACATCGGGAGACATTAAGAGATACCGGATTAAATCTTGATAAATCCTTTTTAACTATGGGACTGAAGTTGAACCGGAGCTAAATTATACAACAAAAAATGAAACTTCCTCTAATGAATAACCGCTCGTGGATTTACATTGGGGAGTTCAGTTATTTCTTCTTATTGTAGTTACTAACAAGAGATTTCACGGTGCTTGATGTTTTAGGTACATCAATGAGCATCCGGAATATCTAAAAGATGGTGTTAGCATGTCGCAGTTTTCTTTCCAACCCCCTGTACCATTGGATGACAAATATGTCGCAAAACGTCGAGCTACTTGTACTACACATGACATGAGTGGTATTTGATTTTTTCTTATTTTTTATTTTATTTTTTCTCATTGTTTAGATTGAGTCGTGATTATTGAATTAAGATACTCTGGACTTCAAAGTGAATTTGAACTTTCTTATCTTTTTAATTTTCTTTTAAATGGGGCAATTTCCTAATCTATTCTCAGGGGAAAATCATGCATTAAAGACTCAGAATGATAGCACCAAAGAGAGCAACTGATGAGATTGAGGCTCCTAGTCAAAGTAGAGGTATTATTCTCCATCTTTGAAGAAAACTTTATAGGACTATTAAAATTTACAACTAGTTTTAACATGTAACTTGTGGCTTAGTACATCATACAATATGACTATCGTTCGCTTTCTGAGAAAGTGCGACAGAGGCGATATAAAAGCGCCACTTCAAGATGCTGTGTAGTTTGTTAGACCTTTGACAGGTATTACATCTCAGATGAATTTTCAAAAAATTTTGCACGATCAATAATTGTTATGTGCAAATTCTTCTATGTCATCATCCGTCATGATCGACTTCTCTGAAGGCAAAATTTTATGTTGTGAATTTTTTTGTCGCTGATTGATCTTCTTCTTTTTCCCTGATCTGTTCATTGGAATTTTTGTACATTCAATTTCTAAGATATAACTACGTTGACATGAAATATTACAGGATCGCGCTTCGTTTAGATTCTTCAGATTGCTATTTCACAGAGGACGGGACAACATCAAGTGCACGAACCATTAGTTTCAAGCTACAAACGTGCGTTTGGATGATATGAACTTGTGAAAAAATAGTGGATTCCGACTTGTTTATACTGACATTTATGTTGAAATTATGTTGTTAGAGTAGGTGGATGACATTTATTTTTTCAAGAAAATTTTTGCACTTAGGACTTTTTAACATGTATTCAAAAATTATGGCCTTATCATTGACTTGTTTAGATTGTGAACTTTAACTTGCTATGAGGTTTTCTTGATTTCTTACAAGTTCCATCTTTCAATAATTTAGGTAGGGCTAATTGTTGCAAATCCCCCAACGTTTGGACAGCATTTGCATGTTTCTCCCGAATTGTTGCATTTGCGCTCTACCACTTACTATCTGACGTTTATATAAAATGCTGGCCATCAGCCCTTTTTTGAATTCTGACAGAATATCATGAAATATTCCGTTTTCCTTTTTGTCACGTGATTTCAACATGGATTTATTGAAGGTATTTCCGTCGATTTAGTTTTTAATAAGTTAAAAGTATATTTTTCCTTCATCCCCGCCAGAGGAATTGAAGAAAATCCAGAACATAAAATCAAATCTATGATTTGTCTGAATGAACAATAGATGTAAGAAAAGACAAAATCCAAGATAAACACATAGAGTAAATTTAGTTTGACTTGAATAAAAGAGAAGAGTGGAGAAAAAAATTGTCAAATATAACTCAGCAAAAATGCTAAGATTCATTGTGAATCACGATCTACGTATCACAAAAAAAAAAAAAAAAAAAAAAAAAAAAACCATATCTTTAAGCAAATGAAAAAAAAGAAAAAAAAGAAGAGAGATGGAAACCCCAAAAAATACAAAATGAAAAATCCTTAACCAACTTAAGTTGAAAGCCATTAAGATCCAAAATCAAGAAAGAAAAATAATGGGAATTCAAGAAAAACCCATTCTTGAAGAACCCTCAATGATGAAAATAGAAAAAATCCCACAACAAATCTCCATACAATATCAATCAACAGTCCTATTAGCTTCGAATCCCTTGAAATCAAGAAATGAATATATAAAAAAATAGATATAATGTGTGCATGAATGCTATGATGCCATAAGAAGAGGAAACACCACATCGACTCACGCATCAAAAGGGTCCTCAGGTTCTTCTTTCCATAGAAAAGCATGCCTGTAGCATTTAATTACCCATGATTCACCATTTCCCTTTTGTGCATATGCTTGAGAGAGAGAGAGAGAACAAAGAAATATTCAATAATTCTTTTAGAGAGAGAAAGGGAGCAACAACAAAAAACTATGGAGATAGTAAAACAGGGAGAAGAGAGAGAGGAGCAATAGCAGAAAACTATCGAAAAAGATGATATTACCTTTAAAAAAAACATGCTCATATCATGTGTTTGAGGGTGGACAGAATAGCCCACGATATTTCACCGGAATTCAAAAAACGGGGGTAAAGGCGAGCATTTTATAAACAGTTAGATTGTAGTCGAGCACAAATGCAATAGTTTGGGGTAAAGTGCAAACACCCCCAAATATTAAGGGGTTATTAACCCATTTAGATATAATTGCTAAATTATCACAAAAAGAAATTTCAGAGCACTAGTATTAATTGCTCGTTTTTGTTTTCTCCTTGCACTTGCATAAGTGTTAAAAAGTGAATTTGCAACAGTACTTTATCCAACAACTAAAATATTGATTGGGTAATATTCAATTGGATAGTATAATTTTTTTATAGCATTCTCATATATTTTTTCATTATTTGTTGGATATTGTGCAGGGTAAATGTGTATATATTAAACTTTGGAAGAGAAACAAATCCCAACAAAATTTTGAATCCACCCGATTTTAGAATATGAATTAATTACACCTAGACCCCTTTGAAATTGTTAAATGTCAACTTTCCCCTTAAATGCTTATAATTATCGGCACTTCCTTTCTAATTTTGTGTTGTATGACAAACTGCGCCCACAATTAAGATTTTTAATGAAAAATGGCAACCGCATCAAAAAATTCATGTAAACTTTTTATCTCTTCTCGATACAAAAGTCAACTAATCTTTCATGATATCTCGAAACTTAAAAGAGGGTTTAAAATACTAATGTTGATAATAATGGAATTGTATGTTTATATGTTTCTCACGTATGTGTATTTGGAAATCACAAGTGGCATGTCGCTTAAGTAAGACTCAATTGATACTTGGTGATAGGATCACCCTTGTTCTAATTACATGTGTCATCAGAATTTATTGCAATACGTGTTATAAATCTATCTATGTTTTATTTAAGTTACTATAATAATCTATATAATATTTGAATTCTCAATATGAAAATTTAAGGGCGAATTACACTTACCTCCCCTGAGGTATATACTATTTACAAAATATATCCCGACCTATGAAAAATTACAGTTACCCCCCTCAATTTATATTCCGTCCAACAAATTGCACTAGGCGTTAGTTGGCTAACGGTTTCCGTTAGTCAAAAAATTTGAACCACCTAAATTACCCTTCTGAAAGTATGAGTAGGTGTTTGACCATAGCAAAATGACTATTTTGCCCTCCAGTGGTTTTTGTTATTTTTTCAAAAAATATGTAAAAATTTTATATTTAATAAATTTAAAAATATTATACATATTTAATTTTAAAAAAATTAAATCTTTTATATATGTTGATGCGGGTCGATTCTGGGAGCTGTTCGGCTCCGGTCGATTACCCTGGTCGGTTATGGAGATGGATGTATTTGATCGGGAAGTTGGCCTGCAACAAAGGAAAATAGCAACGTGAGCTAGCCGAGATGGGTCTCGGCTATGATCCTCCGATGCTTAAGTCAGTGGATCGGTTTTTAGTAAATCGAACAGAGTAAGGATGTTGTATATATTTAATGCCCTCCTGTTACCATAAATGCAGGGGTATTTATACCATGTACAAATAGACCACGCTCCTGGGGGCCCACCTAACCAAGTAGGCCGCTGGGGGCCGACGTGTGCGATCCGTAGACCCAGGGGTAGGGTCTGCAGGTGATAGCTGGCGCCTCATTAATGAGGCATGGGATTAGGTGGCTCCCCCATACCTCGTCTGACCGGGCATTTAATGCTAGCAGGGATCCGTTGAACGCGGCATGGCCCCGATCGACAAGCATATCGATCGGTTTATCGAGGAGCGGACTTCTAGAAGAAATTATGACCAGCAAGCCGACAAGGAGGGAAGTTGCGAGGCTGTTCGGTTTCCGTTGGGAGGATTAGATGGGGTCGACCGGGGAATTTTCGGTCGGAAATATGCCACGTCATATGTGCAAATATTTATAAACATATACTTCAAAATATATGGTTGTTATTTGTAAATTATATTTAATAAATACATAAAAATATCTTATAATATTATAAACTTTATTTTTATAAATAGAAAAAATTTAAATAAATAAAAATATATATAATACATTCTACTATTCGATAAAAAAATATAATACACATTATATACAAAGTTAAATAAATCCTTTTTTCTTTTTTTTTTCCTCCTTTTTCTATTTTTTTCCCCTTTTCCTTTTCTTTTCTCTTTTTTCCTTCTTCTTCCCACGTCTCTCTCTCACTCGCCCTCCACCCTCACACACGACAATGACGCCGCTGTTGCCACCACAACTACCGTTGCTGCCACTGCGCCGATCTGCCATCATTCGCTACCATCTCCACCGCCATCACCACTGCCATCTCCACCTTCATCACCACTGCTATCTCCACCGCCATCATTCGCCGGCATCACCACCGTCGATTTGCCATCATCCGCCCCACTACACCACTGCCTTCTCCACCGCCCACCACACCACCACTACACAGAAAGAGAGCGAGAGAGAGAGAGAGAGAGAAGGGAGAGGGGAGGGGACAGAGAAAGGGAGAGAGAAATTACTCATCGTCGCCGCCGCCCCACCATCGTGTGCAACCCCTTCCGCCGTCTGCCGCCACCACCACCACCACCACCGCCATATCAATGATCGGGGGGAGGGAGAGAGAGAGAGAGAGAGAGAAAACAGGTCTGAAAAGGAAAAGGAAAAGAAAAAGGAAAGAAATTTTAATTATTTAAAAACTTTATTTCTAATTTTAATGGGGGTATTCTGGGTTTTTCTCATTTTAATTTTTTTTCCTTTTTTTTGGCTTAAATCACTGAAGGGTAAAAGTGACTTTTTATCACGGCAGTCAGACATAACATAGAATCCCCTCAATTGAGGGGGGTAATTGTAATTTTCTATAGAATGGGGTGTTTTTTTGTAAATAGAGTATACCTCAGGGGAAGTAAGTGTAATTCGCCCAAAATTTAATCAACTCTATTGTTATCTCTAAGTTGTATGAATAGAAGCAAAAATATAATAAGTTTTGTTTTAGATAGTGATAGTTTCTATAAATTGTATCAAAGTCTTATAGTACTCGTACTATATATTGTAACATGAAAATACTCAAAGATGAATTAATAGATATCGATTTTATACTTATAGTCAAATCCTAACAATGTGTATATGCGCGTGGTGTTGGTAACATGTACACAAAAAAAAAAAATTAATAAATAGAGAATAAGTTTTTACATTACTAATATTGTAGAATCACTTCTATAATTCCATTCATTCTTTGACTTGATCTCTAAATTTTCACCTCTAACTATTTTACAAATATCATTTTCTCATTTCCAAATTGATCTTTAAAATTGAGGAGGGTATGAAAATTCCACATTGATTATTACAATTTGTCAAATAATGATTTGAATTGAAGGGTAGAAATTGCTAATTGTCCAAATTATAAGGCATGGGAAATAAAATAGGAAACGTTTGAGGACGTGTTTGCAAATTTGACCTCAAGACTCCATGAATATGGACTACACGAATACTGCCCGCCATAGAAATGAGACTGGAATGTTCAATTCGATCGATTACAGGGAGAAGGAGAGAATCATGCCAGGAGATCGTGAATCTGAAACGACCTCGGTGAATCACGATTCACACAACCACAATACTCAACTTAGAGAGAGAAAATGGGAGAACGCAATCTTTCAGTTCAAAATGATCGATGATGATTACATTCCCCATCTAGGGTTTTTATATCTCTACAAATCCTCACTCTAACCACTTTTCAAATCACTGACTGATTGATTTGAAAAATGTAATACAAATCTTATTGTAGAAACGTATTAACTAAAGCGTGTAACTACCAAGTATTCTACCTTCCTGTGAAAACGTAAACTTATGCACTAAGGTGCTTCTGCTTGCTGTCCGCTTTTATTAAGAAAAACGTGGTCCGTTTGGATAAGTTGTCATCCCCTTGAGTCACGTCTTCATGCCTGTAAAAAATAAGGAATAAAAGAATAGCAACATAAACAGGTTATTGCAGCAACACATGTCAATATTCAAGGGTTGCACGTGGTTACACGCGCCACCTTTTCGCCGTTCAATCTTCTCTCCGCTGCCGTCCAAACTGAATTGCAGTAACGTTCCTATGGCTACTACCTCTGTTCGAATCGCCATAGTCGGCGACGTGGTAATCCCTCTATGTCTCTCTCTCTCTCTCTCTCTCTATATATATATATATATATATATACATATTAGACAGTTACACATAACCAAAAAAAAAATAAAAAAAAATTAGACAGTTACAATTGTTGGCGTCTTTTTGATTTGGGGAAAATGTTAATTTTTTCTCTTTCTTTTTATTTAATTTTTGAAGCATGACGATTGGAGTTTAGAAGAGGATACCAAGGCCCTGCAACTGCTGAAGGTTTCTCTTTTCCCCCTGTAGCGTGTGTAATGGAGAAAATTGGCTTTTTTTTTTAATTATTATTACATTTTTTAATCCAATTTTGTTATATGTTTTTGTGAGAAATTGTATAATCTTCTGTTACTGCTGAGTTATTTACCAAATACAGTAACTTTCTTTTAGTTGAGTGAGTCAGATCAAGTAAAGTATTTCTTTTTAGTTGAGTTGGGCAAACTTTATGTGCTATGTGACTTTCAATCTTAGATATTATTAGCAGGTTCTGGATTGCTCTAAGAATTGGAAGTATAAGGTTTGGTTGTTTTGCTCTTGGCAAACCTAATTCTTGTACCGATCACTGGTTGGTACAACTGTACAAGTTAGCAAATAGTTCAAACAGGATTTGTAAGAGTATTCATGTCGATTTAAGTGGGAAAATTTTCCCCTTATTTTCCCCATAAAAGTCTACCCATGGTATTCAAAATATCGATTTACATTGTTTAATTTAAGAAAAGAACTTGTGCATGGCCGAAGATAATTTGCTTATCAACTTGGGACACTTTTCATATTATCTTTGTCGTTGGCAGAGAGTGGAAAACTAAAATGTAATTTAATGTATTTTGGTTATGTTCCCTTGTGTTACTGTGTGTGGATTCTTATATTTCTTCTTGTAATATGTGTTTCTGGGAAATGCAGCCGGATCTAGTGTTGTTCACAGGCAGGTGATCCGTTCCGGACTTTGTATGTTTCTCGTGTACCTATTGGATGGGCCGTCTTAGTCATTCTATTTCCAGCATTTATGTAGATTAATGTCATCATTCAGTTCCTAAGCTCCTTTGGCATTTGCTTATCCTGTGGGGAGTTTGCTCCAGGTGATTTTGGTAATGAGAGTGTTGATCTTGTCGAAAGTATTTCAAATCTTGAGTTTGCGAAAGCAATTCTTTTGGGAAACCATGATGCCTGGAACACCCAGAAGTTCTCTGCAAGGTAATCCTTAACGATTTATGGTTGTTGATGAAAAATGGCATCACTGGGCGTGTTCTGAAGAAAAAGAAAATTGCTGTTTAAAAATATTAAGAGGTGCTACCTTCTCTTGTTAAAAATTGATAGGAAGCCAAGAAGGAAAGGACTAGAACTTCTTATTTTGCTTGTTTCATAACTCATCTTTGTTCTGCTTGATTTCCCTACTCCCTTCGAACTCTTCCCATTTAAGGAAAGGAAAAAGATGCAATCCTATTTTTTTCATCCCCTTTTGAGTGTAAATGTCTTGTCAATATCAACTTATTCTTGGTATCTACTGAGGTACATTTTTTATTCATCATTATTCATATTTACAAAGTTACAATCCACTTGTTCTTACATAACAGCATTTCAATGTAGGGAAAAGGATGCTGTTCAGCTCCAGCTTGAATTGTAAGTTTCTATTATTTATATTTTTAAGTTGTATGTGGTCAATCTTTATTTGTGTGATAATTGAACTTCTTATAGATATATTTAAGGTAAATTATGTTCTCATCAACAGTATTTCGGTTTTACAAAGCTGTTCGCTTGAATTACAATATGATCTGCTACTAAAGAAAACTGAAGTCTCTTTTCAGTGCTTATAGGCATAAAAAACCACTCTGTCTTATTATTGTGGTTAGTAATTTGCTAACTATTCCTTTCATGTATAGGATGGTAAGATTCATTTGAATAAAAAATCTTGTATACTGATATATATATCAAGTCCTTATTATTGTGGTTAGTAATTTGCTAACTATTCCTTTCATGTATAGGATGGTAAGATTCATTTGAATAAAAAATCTTGTATACTGATATAGATCAAGTCAAGAAAGAAGTAACACTCATATCTTCTGTTGTTTCTGTTGAATGACCACCTCATCTAAAAGCTTAAGCTATTAGAGAGAAGAATCAACAAATATTTATTATCTTCAACACGCCCTTGCATGGGCCGGCGGACTTCCTTTTTTATCAAGCCTTGCATGTGAAATTCTTTTTTGATAAATCAGTGGGAGTGGGATTCAAATACAAGACCTCTTATTTGACCTGGCTCTAATACCATGTTGAATGACCACCTCATCTAAGAACTTAAGCTAGTAGAGAGAAGAATTATCGAATATTTATTATTTTCAACAGTTTCTAAAACTCAGATGCTAATGTTCATCAACCTTAACTTGAGAAGAATTAGGTATTATTGTCATCAATCATTTTGAATTCAGTTTTTTCTTCTAAATTGTTTGTATCTGCCTTGATTACTGGGTATTTGGTTTTATGTTTACTTTACTGAAACAACTATTAGATGTCCCTGGCTGTTGATTTATTGTGGAATTTTTGCTGTTAATCCACTTTTCTTGTCGAAAAGAGTCAAAAGACAACATTTGTAGATGGCCATTATTTTCTATGTTCTTTGCCATGGGATAATGATGTGTTGAAATTACCCTTGCTGGTAATATTTTGTGGATCAACACAAACTTTGTGATAACCAGCCTTGGTGATGAGCATGTTGGTTATCGACGGATGGATTTCCCAAATCTGAAGTTGAGTATTGTTGGTGGACGGCCTTTTTCTTGTGGTGGTGAGCAATTGTTTCGGAAAAAGCTTCTTATTGCCAGGTTAGTAGGGTGTAAATGCCAAATTTCAATCTTCTACCCCACCTGTGCAGTCTTATTTGCATCATTTTATGCTTAGAAGCCATATAAGGATGTGCACTATTTTCTTGTAATCAGACGAAAGATTCAATAACAAAGTAAAGAAGGTTTTTAGTTTCTATAACTACAGGATCTTTTGTAGGCATAAGGTTTTGTAAACTTATTTTTGTATGGAAACTAGAAAGAAAAATTGGAGCATTCATCCAGTAAGCAAGTAAGATTATGAAAGTAGATCTTTTGTATATTTTTCTCTACACTTAAAATTATATATGAAGTCTTATTCCCTTAACAATGCCTAAATATAATGAAGAAAGTTGTCACCTTGGTCAAAGAGATGCACAGAAGTATCTTTATGATTGGAATGATACGGAAGGTCCCATTCATTTCTTAAAGGAAATCATTTCATGTATGTGGTGAAATGATTTTAGATATCAGCATGGATTTTGAACTTGTTTACACATTCATTAATGTATAACCAGTCAACTCAGAAGTAAACTGCCACAATTGAAACTGTAACAATCAATATTACTACTCATACATTGCAGTTTACATCCTGGAAAGCAGGATTGTTAATCCGCCTTAATTAGCACAGCTAACACAATTTTTAGCATCTAAAGGCCCAGAAAAGTATAGGTTTACACCAGTGAGCTTTACTTCATCCCAATCAAAACCAATCGTGATCAAGACCAACCAAGGCATGGGATGTACTGACAAGCTATTTTCTTCCCCCAGAGCGGAATTTCAACCTTAATCAGTTAATCCAATTACAATAGCTCAGATATCCCTGTGGTTCCCTGTGCACATTAAGCAGGTCTTTGTAGAGAAGAACTTACAACTGCCGTTGCTGATAGCACACAAGTGAAATCTTCTCCCTGCATTATGCTTAGCCCTTGTAATTCTCAATTGAGCTATTTCCCTTTAGCCGCAATTGACAGTTCCATTGTGGTGTTTTCTATCCAATGTTTAAATTTATTTTGAGGGGCAACACTCTGTGAGCTCGAAGTTAACTTTTGGTATAAGCATAGAGCAAGATAAGCGCCCCTGTCCAAAAATCCTCACATCTGACCGTGAACTGTCCTCAGTCACTGATTTAGAGCATACACCTGCAGCATTGAATGAACTTTCATTAGTTGCTAATGGAAATTGAAATAGGCCCAAATGTACCAAATATCATGTGTTATGGACTCGCCTCACTATATTGCTATCACAAACTATGGGACCAAAAATGTGTTTTGCTAATTTTGTTCACACGAGTCAATGCCCGAATCTCAACAGATATGAAAAAAAATTTGCTTCTTGTTTTCAGAAAGAAGCTAATGATAACTATTTATCTATTCCCACTATTCACATTACTTGTTTCTTCATTCTCTTTTCTTTATTTTCAACAGGGAGGGTGAACATTTTATTCATTTCCAAAATTCTATCCTTCAAGCAGACAAAAGGAAAAAGGAATTCTGTCTTCTTTCTTGAGATAAACATATTCAATTAAAGTATTGTGACTAGATTGCTATACTATTCTCTTAGGCATGTAAACGTGACTTTCCAGTCCGAGAACAAAGATAAACCAATTATAGTTGATTATTATGTAAACGCCATCTATAGGCACAAAAATCCGTCGTTTTTCCTCTTGGTATGACCTGAATTCCAATTATCCATTTTAAATTATTTTCCTAGATATGGTGTGCGTGACATGGAAGGAAGTGCAAAGAGGATTTATGATGCTGCCTTAGGAACTCCTGCTGATCATTCAGTTATATTTCTTGCTCACAACGGTCCCACAGGTTTATCATTTGTGAAGAAAATGTGCTTTCTATTTGTGGTGCATTCGAGAATGTTTATGTGAATCAGATGGGTAATTCATGCAGGCCTAGGTTCCAATATGGATGACATCTGTGGAAGGGACTGGTTTTATGGAGGCGGAGACCATGGGGATCCTGGTAATTATTTTTAAGATTGAAAGTCGACTTACTTTTTACCTGTTGTGATCATGTAAGAATTGCTTGTATCCATGATCATGCAACCTATGTAACAGATTTGGAAAATGCAATAGCCAAGTTAAAAGAGACAACCGAATTGCCTATCAAGTTGGTAGTGTTTGGTCACATGCATAAAGGGCTTGCATATGGAAATGGTCTTCGAAAAATGATAGTTGCTGGGGATGACAACACCGTATACCTCAATGGAGCCATTGTTCCAAGGGTCAAAACTGTGGGTAGGGAACAAGCAAGTTATACGAGTAGCTCTAACCCCAACACCGTGTCATCAGATCTTGAAGGCACGATACGAGCCTTCACCATTGCTGACATAGTAGATGGGAGTTTGGACAAAATTGCTGAGACATGGGTTTCGGTCATTGGAGACAAGGTTGTTATAGACGATGAGCTAGTATTATTCAGCAAGGCAGCTGGACGGCTTTAGGCACCACTTTGTAGGTATGACCACTCACTGTTGTATATGAGGCTCTGTATATTAAGGAACAGGTGCTTATGATACTTCATCTGTTTGTTGTTTTAGCAGTCGTATTACATTGACATACAGAAAGATGCTTTTGCCTTAATCAGTGTGTCACATATGAAGCTAATTAATGATCCAAGAATAATGTTGCTCGACTCATTGTGTGATTTTATTTGAGTTTTGCCTATGTATGTTGAATATGCATATCCATGTTTTTTTCACCGTATAGACCAGTTGGGGTCTGAAAAGAATTTATGAATTCCTGCTCTGAAGGAGTTACTGCCAAATGCTGACCAATCTGCATTTGTTTGTCTTGGTTGGTTGTGGGTATGACCAGAAAATGATAACCTCCTAACCCCCCCCCCCCCCCCCCCACCCACGGGCACAAAGACACACCCCACCCCACCACTAAAATTCTTGTATGAACTCATAGATTCTATATATGGATCAAATAATTGAGATTGCGTTAAATTTTGTATGTTAAATTATTTTTTAATATTTTTTGATATTATTATATTTAAATTTAATAATTAAAAATATTAATTAGGTTATAGCTAATTGAACAACATGAACAAAACCTGAATAATGGATAACCTGAAAAGAGAACCCCATGTGAAAGTGATGACTAATTATTCCAGACTTTTTCAAAAGTACTCAAATATTATTGAATTATTGATGTGCAACTGCAAGTAATATAACAAATGTTTTTATAATATGCTTTGACTCCTCTTTAGTAATGATGTAGTGGGAGCCCTGTTCTAGAGGCTCTATCGTATTCATCTTTAGTTATGTTGAAGGCCCCAGCTTTTGTTGGCTGCATCAACTCCCAGGCAGTCTTTGTTGACCCAGTCTTAACTAAAAAGCTTTTTCTCCCTCAATATTTGAGAAAAAGAAAACAATAATTGCAGTTTGGCCCCACTTTTTTTGTTTATTGGTTTTAGTGGACACACAAAGAGATGTGTAAAGTTGTCAGTTGATGATGATGGCTTCTTAACTTGGTAGGGCACCCACTCATAACTCTTCTTAACACAGTGCAGATGGCTGTTGACGATCGAAATTTTTGATTTTGAATCTGATTTGTTGAAATTCAACAAAATTATGTGATAAATATATTATTTATTTTAAATAATTACTTATTTTTTAAATTACATAATAATTACATGATAAATATAAAATATTCGTCACTGATTAATATTAATGCTAACAAGTCAGATTGGGACTAAAAATCCAGAATTATACACCAATGGCTAGGCCGAGCCGGGTTCGGTCCTCTTTTCTTTTCTTTTTAATATACAGTAGTATTAGAATTTAATAATATATCAATTCTATTTTCTTAAAAATTTCTTGGAATGGGATTTTTAATTTCAAGTTGAAAGATGGACACAAGAGAAGCCTGATGCTTAGGCATTGTCATAAACCAAGAATACATCAAAAACACAAAATAATGGTTAATGCATTCTCCACTGGAAAATTATCAAGGAAGGTAGCTATAATTTTTCATATTAGAGGGGTCTAACTGTAGTTAGCTCTAATTCTAGGGGAGATAGGTGTAATTTATTCTTAAAATTATGAAAATAAAATGGAACACATCACCATTAACATTTGCAGGATGGAGCCACACAATTTTATTTGTGGTGAGTTTTAATTTCAAATTTTTTTAAAAAAATTACACATGAAATATAATTTTCTGCAAGGTTAAAAAAGACAATCGATAATCGAACCTTCCAGACCCTTTGGACTACATCTCTAAAACTTGATTTCAAGGTTAATTTAAACTTGAATGGAATAAATTTTGGATATGACGTTTACAAGGTTAATTCCCATTTATTTGTTGCCTCGTATTTTCAGTCATTGAATTAAATATAAAAATATTATAATTTTATTCATTAAATACTTTTTGATATCATTATATTCAAATTTAAGAGTTAAAAACATTAATTAGATAATATTCAATTGGATAGCATGAAATTTTCGATATTTGCTTACTACCTCTATTTTATATTATTAGTCGTTTTAGCATAACAAAATAATTTCACAATATGTGTGATTTTATGATAGCAGTGCAATATTTAATGTTTTTTTTTTCAAATTGACATTCGAATTAAATATCATGTTCACAACTTTCTAATTATTAATACTAATATTTAATAAGGTCAAAGTAATCAAGTACTCCTCCATCCCAAAATAGATGTCATTTAAGGTTATTGCATAGAGATAAAGTGAATGAATTACAACATTAATTATAGATTAATTTAACTAAAATACCCCTATAATTAATAAGTTATTGGGAGATTTTTAAATAATTTACAAAAGATATTAATTAGAGTCTAAAAGCATATTAGGAAAAAATTAATGATTTTCTTTTGGAATATAAGAAATACATATATTATGGAATAAAAAAATATTCTTAAAATGACATCTATTATGAGACGGAGAAAGTAAAACATATAAATCATAATTTTTAATTTTTTTTTTAGTATGTGTGAGGCAATTTTAAATTTATTCTTAACTAAAAAAGTCTCATTAGTGTCTTTGACACTAATCCTTCGTTTGGTTCTAGAATTTTAGTAAAAAAAATAAGATGAATTTTTTTTTTTGTTTCAAATAATAGTATTCTATGCTTTCATTTTTGATTATTTTCATTTTCCTCCCACTTTTTCTCACTAAAATCTTTATTTCAAATATAACCTAAATAAATGGTCGATATTACTATAATCAAAACTATTGCAAGTATTATTATTACGTAGTATTTAATTTTCTTGAATATAGAGATATTTGGGTTTTTAAGGAAGAGTCAAAAATAAAACAGTTTGGGGAAAACAAAGAGGGAATGTCTGAATCTGACAGTGTTGTCTTTCTGACAGTACCCCCAATCTGTGTAATTCTCATATATATCTCTCTGTCTCTTTTATAGATCTCTATTGTGGCAGCCTTTGACCGAATCTTGGCCGTCCATCATTCACCCCAAGATCCACTTTTAACCTTGCCAACTTTATTAAAAACATCTACCAGACTACCACCTTGGTTGGTTTTTTTTAAAACTTTTTATTAATAATTTTTTGCACCAAATTAAGTATTGTAAAATCTCAATTTTATCCAAATTGATCTCTGAATATATTTCTTGGGTAAAATTATTGTGAAGAAGGCTGATAAAGCTTTACCTCACTGATAAAGCAGAGGTCCTATAATTTTTAGATTATAAATTTGAGTTCTCGCAAAGGCGAGTTATTATTATTATTTTTTTGATACAATCATCTCGAGACACCCTATAAATGTCAATCGGAATACACCTCCACACACACTCACACACTCACTCAAAGGGAAATGGGTAGAGGACAAGAGGGTTCGAACTCAAGACCTCCCTGATACCACTTTCGAACCCTCACCACTCAGTTCTGAGCCTAGTGGCAAAGGCGAGTTATTATTGCAGCTATATAATAATTTCTTTGAATTGTGTAATAAGTTTTTATTTTTTATTTTATTGTATTTGATAATTATTTATTATAATAGCTTGTTCTTTATTCAATATTAATAATGTAATTGATCAAAAAACAAAATTCTTGTTTTATGTTACTATGACACTTTTAAAAGTTAAAACAGAACTTTAACCATTATTCTATCAGTTTCATAATAAATGTTGTTTTAAGGTTATTGCACAAGAATTAAGAAAATGAATTAACTACATTAATTGTAACACCTTAATTAATGAGGAGTTTGGAGATTTTTTAAAAAATGTACAAAATATATTAATTAGAGCCTAATGGTACATTAAGAAAAAAACTAATAGATACATTCTTGAAATGTAAAAAAGACATATATTATGAGATAAAAAAAAAAAAATTCTGAAACGACATCTACTGTGAGACAGATGGAACATAATATTTCATCCATCACAATTGATGTTGTTAGTGGTAGTCCAATTATATTTCTTCGGAGAGATAATTCTCGAAATATTTTTCCATGGGAAAAATAATTGTCATACCATTTATGAAATTGATTAATAATTAACTACATTTATCAATAACTAAAAAATTAATTAACAATCGAGACATTTCCATAAATTAACAAACTCACATAAATGAAGAATCTACAATCCAAAATCTCATGCTTAGATAATTATAAATATCAATTCTAATCATTAGGTCAATGACTTGATTAGGCATAAAATTTTACGACCTAAATCCTCTTCAAAATCATTAACACTTCAATTTCATAGATTTAAATACTATATTAACAAACTCAAGCTACCAAATTTCGATACCCTTCATCACCATAACTATAAAATAAAATAAAATAAAAAAGGCCAATTTGACTTTTCAATTATTTAAAAAATAAGGGCAAATTTAACTTTTCATCCCACTGATCAATGATGGGTGTCCATAAACATAACCATATATTTTTTGTTTATTACAAACTCATCCCACAAAAACATAAAAATTAAAGAAAAAATACATAATAAAAACACCAAACATGCAACACACAAAAACACACAAAACGAAGACACAAACCTCTTCTTTTTAATTCCCCTGTCTCCATCCTCCGCTTAGATCGGATCTTCCAATATCTCCATTATCATCTTCACACAAAACACCAAATCAAGAAAAGAAAGGGGAAAAAAAAATAGAATTATATACAACAAAAAGCAAGAAAAACAAAAACCCATCATCAAACCATCAAGAAGGAAAGAAAAACAACAAAAAAAAGATCCCATTTTTACAAAATCCTAGAAGAATTTCATCCCAGAACAGGCTCGTTCATGGCCTGAATTTCAATATTTTCATGTTTCTTGATAAAGGGTTGTTGTTAGAAATTGAAAAGAAAAAATTAAAAAAAAACAAAAATAAATGGGAAATGTGACGTCGAGCGTGGCCGCAAGATTTGCATTTTTCCCACCAGACCCACCAACGTATGATGTGTACAAAGACGAGGAGAGTGGGAGTCTGATGATGAGTCGATTGTCGGCTGATAAGAACGCCGACGTGCATTTGCTCGACACCAAAGGAGGGAACAAAATTGTGGCCGTCCTTTGGAAACACCAGACTCCAAGATTCACCATTTTGTACTCCCATGGCAACGCTGCTGATTTGGGCCAGATGAAGGAGCTCTTCAATGAGCTCAGAGCACATCTCCGCTGCAATATTATGAGGTTTGTGTTTCTATTTTTTTTGTGTTTCTCTGGATTTTTTTGTTTGTGGGTTCGACCAGAAATTCGTGTTTTGTGTGTGTGTGTGTGTGTGTTTTGTTCGTGTTTCTGTTAATGTCTGCTCTTGTTTCTTGATCATGAAATGTTGTTTGAGTGGGCTCTTTTTGGTTTCTTGTGATAGCAGCAAAAATGGGTGCTTTTTGGTTTTGGTTGTTTCCTATTGGGCAGAGATAGAGAATGGAAAAAGATGTGTGTGTGTGTGTGTGTGTGTTTGCCCGCGTGGTGGTGGTGGTAGTTTCTACAAATTCTTTTGTGGCAAGTTAGTGATTAAACAGCAATCATCTCTGTGAATGTGAAGTTAATTGGCATATTTATCGTCTGAATTTCCAAGATTTGATCATGATCAATACAATTTATTTATTTATTTTACTTCATTGCAGCTATGATTATTCTGGATATGGAGCATCCACCGGTAAGGTGAGAACAAAAAATTTCGTAATAAAATCTTTCTTACCTCACTGTTTAAGCAATATCAATCAGGTTTAACTACAAAATTTGCCATGTAATCCCGAAGCAAATAGAAGAGAACCTATGCGAATACTATCATCCTTTCTAATTTGACTTACTCTAAATGACTTCATTTTAATGAAGTTATTTTAACACTAATTACAGCCATCTGAGCTCAACACATACCATGACATTGAAGCTGTCTACAATTGTTTGAAGAGTGATTATGGTATCAAACAAGAGGAGGTGATTCTGTACGGCCAATCTGTTGGGAGCGGTCCCACGTTGCATCTTGCTTCTCGTTATCGACAGTTGAGAGGTGTTGTTCTTCATAGCGCACTTCTTTCAGGCATACGAGTCCTATATAATGTTAAGGTGACATTCTGGTTCGACATTTTCAAAGTAAGTTTCTTTTCGACCTTCTTAACTGGTTTTCCAAATTTGTGCTGTTTAAGGATGGTTCTGTGATTGAAAAATCTGTTTATTCTGTCCAGAATATAGACAAGATAAGAGATGTCGCCTGCCCTGTTTTAGTCATACATGTAAGAAATCTCTCTCACTTTTTTCCCTTTTTTCTCGAAAATACTTTCATAAAGGTTTTATGTATATTGTAATATTATGACTAGTTCCATGTTCTTGTTTATTTTATACTGTAGCTAGACTTGGACATGGAAAGTTTCTGTGAGCACCTTTACTATTGAGTTTTATCTCTGGAAGGTCGAAACTCCTCAACTTTTAATATTTTTATACGTGTTTACAGTTGATTGGATACTGTGATATTTTGTCTAGCCGGCTTAAACTTGTCTTTGTTGGAGAGGAGGAAATTAACAGGCCATTAGTGTGATTTCCCTCGTTCATTCTTAGAAGAAAAATGGAATTGTATATAAGTGGTAAAATTTACTCTCTAGCTATTTTTGCAAAGTGAGGATGAATGTAAAGTGGTATTACCGGTGCTGCAGGTCTGGCATGTCCAATTGGAGAGGGTCGGGAGGGGATTTTATTTGATGTCGGGTTTGATTGCAATGTGAGTTTTCTCATGAGGGCATTTGAAAGAATGAACCAATATCTTGCGTCAATGGTAGTCATTACTCAAATTTTTGTTTAATCTAGTTAAAGGGGTGTTCTCTTTAAAAATTGTCTTGCTTCATAAAAAACCGTTCACAAAGTTAACAGCTGGGCCTTTTTGATGGATCAACATTAACTTCAAGGGAGGCAAGGGGAAGTATACAAATCATAGGGGTTCTGAGAGTAATTACACGAAACCTCAGGGGGTCTAGGTGTAATTATCCCATAATTCAATTTCTATTCTATTTTACATTTGCAGCGGCTGTCTATTTCAGCCTTGAGAAAACTTGTTTTGACCTTTGTTAGGAGATGACATTGATGTCACTCTTCTCTATCACTTTAATCTTTTAGATAGGGGCGGTCATTTAATATACTATTAGAGCCCCATCTTCCAAGAGGTCTTGTGTGAAAATCCACTGCACCTATTTATGAAAAGAGTTTCACGTGCAAGGCTTGAGAAAACCGCACGTGACAGGATGTGTTAGAGATATTAAAGATTTGATATCTCTCTCTATAGGATAAGCTTTTAGATTTGGCGGTCATTTAATACTGCAGATCACATTTTATAGAAATTTGTGTTCGCCTTCAAAATTTTTTTAAGATTTTTCATATTGGGGTGCAACATTTCTTTGCCTCTTTGTGTGCATAACTTCATTTATTTGGTAAATGATTCTTGTTTATAGGGTACAAGCGATGACGTTGTTGACTTATCCCACGGTAAGCGACTTTGGGAGCTTGCAGCAGAGAAATATGATCCGTTGTGGGTCGAAGGTGGAGGGCACTGTAATCTCGAAACGTTCCCGGAGTACATTAAGCACTTGAGGAGATATGTTAGCGCGATGGAAAAACAATCCGTCTCCAAACGAAACAAGGCCCGGCCTGGCCCTCAATCAACCGAAACGGAATTCAAAAACAACAAATGCTTGAGATTTGGGAAAAAATGAACACTCTTTTCATTCTTATTATGTGGGCAAGTTCAGCACAGTTTCTTACTTATTGCCACCAAGCCCATCGACCTGGCTGCTGAGCTTATTCAGGCATAAACTTATGTCAGGATTGAAGATGTTTCAGTTTAGACAGCAGATTTTTTGTGTTAGAATTATCGGGAGTTCTTTAATCCGGCAGATGACGACAGTTTGGGAAGTTGTTTGTTATTCTAGAAATTTTTTCAATTGTTGTCTTGTGTATACTATGATGTCAAAGGCTTAGCTGCAAATCGGTGTAGTAGATTGGTGAACGATGAATATTGGCCCTCTTGACTTCACACATCAAAATGTTTCAAACATTTTTGTGAATCTCTTGTGTATATAGTATATTCTATTTATCATTTTCTGGTATATAGTCTATTCTATTTGTCATTTTTGTGTATGTAGTCTATTCTTTTATTTATTTAGCCACATTGGGCCAATTATATATTTGTGGGCTCTCTCTTATTTTGGAGTTTTGGGGTTTGATTGAATTATTGAATGGAGTGTGTGTGGATATGCTTCTTGATTTCTTGTCTGGTTGGACATGAAAGTATTTTAAACTTTTTGACAAAAGTATTGAAGAAATGACCGTGTGATTTTAAAAGAACTGTCACTCCAGATTGATAGGGATTTGTATCCTTCATCTCACATGGTTTGGTAACCCACGTACTCCCATTACAAAATCGAAAACGTGTAATCCTTAAAAAATTGATAAATCTTAAGTTTTGAGATAATTATAATCATTTTTCTATGATGTATCTCATTATATGAATCGTTTGGATTTTACTTAATATTTATTATTTTATGTACCCCATAAAATCTGATGATATATAAGGCTAAAAGAAAATCAACATTCAATGGATTTGTGGACACTATCTATGAAAACTGGTGGCAGTAGAACTGTAAATGGATAATTAAAAATTCATTTACCGTTCGCATTTATATCCGTTTATAGGATATATTATCCGTATTCGTATAAAGCGAATATTATCCATATTCGATTACAAATAAATTGAATAATGAACGGATACGGATATGGTAATTGCATATCCGCTCCATTTAATATCCGCTCCGATTGTGTATCCAACGGATATATTCATTTACAATATATCCGTTATTTGTATCCGATAAATAATATTAAAAAATTATTATTATTATTATTACTATTATTATTATTATTATTAGTAGTAGCAGTAGTGTGTGTGTGTGTGTGTATTTATATATTATAATGTCTTCTAATAAATAAAATAGAAAAAATCTAATTGACTCATATTTTTATAATTTACAAGGAAATAAAAATATAAGTAAATATATTCACTTTACTTATATTAATGAGCATATACTATAATTATAAATATATACAAAAATTTCATAGATAAGTTATATATATTTTATTTATTTATTTTTATTTATATAAACACATTCAGATAAGTAGATTCGGATATTCAATTAGATATTTGGATAAACATAAGCGAAAAAGGATATTCGAAAATTCAGATATCCATAATTTTGTCAAATTTTCAGAAATACTAAACGGATTCAAATATATCCGAATTCACAAAATATCCGTTGGATTCGAATTCGGATATGATGTTTTGAATATCCGTCAGATTCAGATACGGATGCGGATATCGAAAATTTTAATCAGATATGAATTCGAATACTGCATATCTGCACCGTTTAATATTCATTTACAACCCTAGGTGGCAGAAATGTTTGTTGGTCAAAATTTCAAAAAATTAAGTGATTTGTGAAACAAAGTGTTATGAGCATGAACCACTTTTTGAACTTGCAAAACTATAAGGAAAAATTACACTGACCACCCCTGAGGTTTGGTTGATTTACGAAAAATCCCCTACTTTTTCAAAAATTACCAAAAATCCCCTAAGGTTTCAAAAATATTACAAACTTATTCGAATTTTCGAAAATACCCCTTCCCCTTTTTTGGGTGATTTACATTGACCACCCTAGATTAGGCTAATTTACGAGAAATCCCCTGTGGTTTCAAAAATTACCAAAAACCCCCCGAGGTTATATTAATATTACAACTAGCACCTACTTATGTTGACTTATCAACAATATTAATTTTTTTTCCCCTCTGTAATATTGTTATCATAAAGTTTTCATTTAATAGATTTGGAAAAAAAAATATGATTACTTATTCAAATAAATATTCCGAATTTATTGTTATGAATTTATACTAAATATACGTAATATGTGCTAAATTTATATTTGAGAAAAATATAATTATATGCATCGTATATATCCATTATGTGAAATGAGAAATATAAACATTGATTGAAATAAAAAATTGAAATTAAATAATGCACTTGAAAACTTTATTTAGCTTAAGGACTCTAACTCATTTATCTTAAAATTTACTCCGTATTAGCGATAATATAACATACTTGATGTGTTGGTAGATACCTTTAATGCATTAAATTCAGAATATTTATTTGAATAAATAATCACATTTTTTTTTCAAATCTATTACATGAAAATTTTATGATAACAATATTACAGAGGGGAAAAAAAAGATTTAATATTATTAATAAGTCAACCTAAGTAGGTGCTAGTTGTAATATTTGTATAACTTCGGGAGGGTTTTGGTAATTTTTGAAATCATAGGGGGTTTCTCGTAAATTAACCCAATCTCATGGTGGTCAGCGTAAATCACCCAAAAAAAGGGAAGGGGTATTTTTGGAAATTCGAATAAGTTTGTAATATTTTTGAAACCTTAGGGGGTTTTTGGTAATTTTTGAAAAAGTAGGGGATTTTTCGTAAATTAATCAAACCTCAGGGGTAGTCAGTGTAATTCGCCAAAACTATAATGCACGGACACTTCAAAAATAAAAAATGATCTCGTGCAGTATCGCACACGGATACGGCCACGGCTCCGACACAACCCCAACACGTGTCCAACACGGCAAAAAAGTGTTCAAAAAATTTTTTAAAAAAAGAAAAAATCGGACACGTTGTCAGACACGGCTGAAGGACATGTCCGACACGTCTGGACACGGCTAAGACCTTTTGGATATCTAACAAAGTTCAAATTGGGTCTTTTTTCAAATTTTTTAAAAATTAGTGGAAAAATTGAAAATAACAAATAATTTTTTTTAATTGTATTTTATAATTTGTGCTAACTCTTTTACTTGCTTGTATTTAGATATTTGAATGATGATGAGTTCATTCTATTTTAATCATGTATTTGATTTTAATAGATGCTTGTTTTAATGATGAATATTACTATGTCTCTATCTTATATTTTAATTTAATAAATTATAAATATATAATACAATATAATATATTTTTTAACAGCCATGTCAAAGCCGTATCGTGTCCTAAAATTTTGAGATTTTTCATATCGCCGTATCTGTATCTTGTCATGTCCGTGTCCGCATGTCGGTTTTCATGCATAATAGCTGCAAAACAAAGTCCTACATGTGCGAGAATCATATCCCAAGAATTGATTTTGTATGTGTTACAATAAGACGAAAACATCATGTTCTGAAGGTAGAGCAACTATGATGTCCCATCCCACATTGGATGAATATTACAAAGATATACTCTTTATGAGTTTGAGCTAAAAAAATTCAAATGCATTAATTGGATATTTTTTTTGAGCAAGTTATTCATAACTCAATTATAGGGCGCATGGGTTTTGAGGTAACTTTCTCATTCAATAGGCTTGTAGGTATGAGGCATTACAAATGGTACTAATGGTACTAAATGTGTCATGGTGCGATGAGAATGTCGTCAGGGTGATTATAACATCCCATCCTACATTGCACAAATATTGAAAATGCGAACTCGTTGCCACAACTCTGGTCCATAAGCTCGACCTATGATAAATGGTATCACAATCGCTCATAATTGAAATATCGAAAGTGTTGTTCATATATGAGCCACCTTTCGAATGTGCAAGAGAAAGCGCTATATATATGTGGGAGCCACTAGCACTTGACAATCGATCCTAGATTATGCACGTTCTAAAAGGAAAAGTGATTTTGATACTTCTCATCCTACGTCAATTGTGGACTAAAAAGGTGACCACTTTATAAGCTTGAGTTAAAAAAACTTAAGAGCATTCATCGAATATCCTTTTTGAGCGAGTTGCTCATAATTTAATTTCGGGGTTCACTAGCAGGTAAGTTTGAAGACAACTCTTGCATTGAACTAGCTCATGGACCTAGGGCAAGACAAATGGTATCAAAGCCCCACTCATTAGTTAGAATATTGGGGCAAAGTCCTATACATATAGAGGCTATCTCTTTAACCTATGAGACAATGTCTTGAGCCCGTATGAACCATATCTAGAGTCTCATCACCTAACAGTTGATCTTAAATTTGTCACGTTGCAGTATGTTGCTTTTAGAAAGATGAGCGATCGTAATACCCCTTGTCCCGCATTGATTGTGGAATGAGAATCACTTAATAAGGTTGGATTAAAAAATTAAAAGCAATCATTACATAAAATTTTGAGCTAATTATTTATAATAGAGTGCAATCAAATGGGTAAGGCGTGACAGATTTTGTTCAATTTTAGTAATGCAATATACTTGAATTAAGGAACGAAATTATAATTATTTATTTTCATTTAAAATAATCAAATTTTATTTAGAATAAACAACTACTTACTTAATTGGAGTAATAAATAATCAATTGATATTTGATATTTCTAAGAATTATTATACTAACTTATCACTTTAGTTTTCAAATTTTTAGTAATTAAAATTATTAATTCCTTTCATAGTTAAAGAAAATTTGAAGTTGAATTTAATTACTCTTTCAAATATTAAATATTTCAAAAACAAAAAATAATGTTAATGATAAAACATAAAGTGGTAATTTGAAAATTGACATCAATTATATGCATTAAGTTATTGATAATTATCACTGTTTATAATTATCGATACATCTTTAGGGATAAATGATAATTTATAGTGACAAAAAAATTACCCCTATAGTTTGTAACTAGAAATTTCGTACCACTAAATTTTCACCATCGGAACTTCAAAAAATTGTCAACAGTAATAACAGATAAAATCCATACATTTTTTTTCCACGATTGATATTAAAAAATGTTAATCTTTACAATACAACATATTTATAATTACTAATAATTTCTATATTGCCATTTAGTATGTTGCTGTTAATTTTCTCCTGTTCTTTAGTCATAAAATAATGAAAATGACGAAAATGTCCGAGTAACTTTATTTGAATATTTAACTAAAATATCTATATAATTTATTATTAATTTAAAAAAGGACGAATAAAACTTATCATACGGTTACGTAGTATCTATATGTTGTACAGGCGAGTCGTTTTATGTAAGATTCACATGATTTGAGCATATTGGACCAAGTCCCAAAATGGGTCCCATCATCTAACTGTTAACCTGCGACCGACGTGTCTTTTTCAAAACCTAAAGCCTGCAGATTCTCCAATCACGTATAGAAACGTGGAAGAATCTGGTACCTTACACTGCTGTACCTGGTTGAACCTTTAGGATGACCGCTGAAAATTATGGGCCTTCTTATAAATTTGACCTGAAAAAATATTTTATTTAATATTTTAATTCAAAAAATTGATGTTTTATAAAAATAACTTTAGTCACCATCGTGGATGATGACTTTAGGTAAAGTCATCATCCCTGTTGGTCATTTTAATAAAATATAATAAATTATATTTATTTGTAATAGATTTTTTTTAAAAAAAATATAATAATGGAAGTCGCCAACCGATTACCAATACGGTTGGCGACTTCCACTATTTTAAAACTTTTTTAACATTCTACTTTATATTTTTTACACGGAAAAAAAATGGGAGACATGTAGAAGTCGCCATTGGTATGGTGACTTTCGAACTCTACTATTTTATTGTTTCTGTTAGTACTTGTGCTCTTCACTACTATGCATATCCTGTAAACTTCAAATGCATAAGGTGTTATTGCATTTTTAGCTTTATCGATGTCAGCTATCTGCTTGGGGTTTGCGCTCAAGACTTTTAAGCTTTTTCTTTATCCAATAAAAACACATTTTGCCTCAAATGTTTCACCTTTTAGAAACTATTGCAGTACCACTCTTCATTGCTTATCAACCTATATATTTTATCAATTCTTGCTCTTTTAACAACAATTGTCACTATAATTAGCATAAAATTGCAAGCTTTCTCTAAAGCAAGCGCATAGCAACTCTAAAGTCGCCGTTACCAAATGGCAACTTCTTTGAAATTATTAAAAAATACTTGAAGTTGCCAAACGGCGTTTGCAACTTCTATTATATTATTTTTTCGATTAGCGACTTCTATTATTGTATTTTTTTTTCTTTTCAAAAAATATATTACAAAGGGTTAATTGCATCTAGTCCCCATCCAAATATTCAATATAACAACTCGTACCCCCTTGGATGAAAATATAACATTAAGTCCCCATGTAAGTTTATATATTACATATCAACCCTTTTCCATTATGATTCCGTTAAAATTTAGACATAATATTCTTAAAAAGTGTAAAATTTCAAATTTTTCCTCTAAAAAATCGATTAAAAATAAAAGAAATTTTGTCCAGATAAATCAAGACATTAGATTACTAATATGCCCTCTATGTATGTTTACATCTCAAAGGGAAGACTAAAAGTTGGGAGTTTTTGGTTTTTGTTTTATCTGAGTTCGAAAAACACCCTTGCCATGGCAAACCCTTGAAAACCTTTCATCCAAACCCAAAACCCACATTTTGGATGGCGAAAACCATCGTTTTTTCATTTCTCTTGAACGCCCGACATCATGGGGGTCGAAATCAGCGTATATTAGCAACGGCATTGGGAAGAAAGAGTTTTTTTAGCATTATTGTTGACGTGAAGAGGTTAGTTATCGAAAAACTCTAAATTTGAACACCAAATCTTGATACATTAGGTGTTTTACTTCTGATATTTGGTCTTATTGAAAGTTTGTGGCCTAAATATGTGAATGAAGTTGATTGTCATGAGTTAAAATTAAGGTTTTTTTTATATTTTGATATTTGCTTGATTTTTTCATAAATGTGGCATTTTTTCAACTTGATGTACTCTACTATTTGTGTTTTTGGCCATTATTTGTGTTTTTGGTACTCAACAAGTATTACATGAAACAAGTATTTCCTTAATTTTTGTAGACAAACAGATTTTATGGGGTTTGTTTTCGAATTTGGTGTCAAATCCCCAAGTATTTCAACTTTCTTTCTTTATTTTGCAAAGAATTGTTGTTGTTCAAGTTTTTCAAATTAAGGAAAATTTTAACTTAGTACACTATTGTTGTAATTTGGTGGATGAAAGAGCACTTTTCTTGATGTTATCATGTTATAGTGATGTGGAATCATGATGAGGAAGCAGATGGAGAAGTTGAAGAGCAGCCTAGAAATAAAGATTTTGGCGATGATCCATTTGATCTATTTGGTGATGAAGATTTTGGTGATGATACACTAGATGCAATTATTCAAGTGCAAATAGCACTAGATCAACTAGAAGCAGTACATCAACAAGAAGGTGGTGAACATGACTCCGATGACTCCTTTAGGGCTTCAAGAAATCTAGAAAAGTGAGAATGAGTTGCCTACTGATTCTAGTGATTCTCTTATGGATGGATATCAATTGGATGATCGATGTGAACCCTTGAATAACAGTGATGAAGAAATTCAAGATGACCCTTTGAATGGATGGTCAAATGTGGAAGAAGTTGAAGTGTCAATCAACCCAAACGAAGAGTTTGACCTAAAAGTGAAGCAAGTGTTTATAAGTGTAGATAAATTTAGGAGTGTTGTCCTATGGCTCAACATTTATGATCAAGAAACTTACTGGAAAACATACTTGCAGTCGGGTTGACAAAGTCAAAGAGGCAAACTCAAATTAGATAGCAACGAAGCTGGTGCCCATTTTGAGGTAGGTTAATATGCGTATGCTATTATTTGAGTAGGTTAATTTTTGTATGTTGAGATACATGCAGTTTGAAATTAGTGAATTTATTAATTACAAAAGCATACGTAATTAGTTTCAAATATTACATAAAACCCTCTTCTGAAATATGAAAATTACGAAGGGCATCCATTGGAAAAAAAATGTCCTTGTGGAGGTTGAGGACAAAAAAGGAATTCCACTAAACTCTATGATGATGTCATCAAGGATTTGACGGAATCATGATGGAAAAGGTTTGATATGTAATACATAAACTTACATGGGGGCTTAATGTTATAAGGGGATATGAGTTGTTGTATTGAATATTTAGATGGGGGCTAGGTGAAATTAACCCTATTACAAATGGATATAATTTATTATATTTTATTAAAATCGCCATCGGGAATGGCAACTTTACCTGAAGTCACCAATCGCAGTGGCGACTTAGGTTATTTTTACAAAGCATCAATTTTTTGGGTCAAAACATTAAACAAAACATTTTTCAGGTCAAATTTATAAAAAGTCCAAAAATTATGCTGTGATTTCTTTCTACCATTTTGGTCCATGATATAAGCTTAGCAGCAACTACCAAGAAAATTCTTACGCAGATTGAGTGTTTGACCCATTTATATACTCAATGATTTAAATTTAACTTCGTATTATATGAATTTTATAAAAACATAATATATAATGTGTGGTAGAATATAGATCGTTCGGTACATATATCTCGTTCATGAAAGAATTTTCCTGCAACTACCATGTCTAACTTTTCACATCCATGCATGTACTTAAATTTATAATGTACTAGTTTAAAGTCTATGTTATGGCCGATATGGTGGTATTATTTAAAATTATAATATTATCAATAATTTATAAATATATATTAAATTTATATAAGATAAGATAAAGAAGTAAACAAATCATAAATATAAAAAAATTATATTTTATGAAAAGTGATTATGTATAAAAGTTATATTGAAAATATCTTAATATTTCAAATATGCTTGTTCTCAAATTTCATGCCAATACTTGAGTGAAGAAAAATATTCCAACTTAATAGAGGTTCGCAGCTTAAATATGAAAGTTCTAATATATCTTAATATGACATCATTCAAAATATGAAGGAAAAAGTTAATATATTTATTTGCTTATTTTGTATCTTGCTATTATTTAAATCAATATGTTTATTTTCATTATTATCAATAGAGTCATGACTCAGAAAATGAACAAATAAATAAACTCTAAATTAAATAAACAAACAAAAATAAAAATAGTGAGACGAAAACAAAATTAAGATATTAAATAAATAATTAAAAATACAACCATAAAATGAGTTTAATACTATGCACATACGTCACTAATAAAAAATGAATTTAAGATTACAATTATCTTTTTGTATACAATCATTTTTTGGGATACAACTCTGTACTTTGTTGTATACATTTATCTTTCCAAACTAATCGATTCTTGTTAGATGAATATAATCTATTTAGTGATAGTTGGGACATTGACATATTTCATCTAATTCCCTCACAAGTCAATTCATTTCTCCTCCGTTTGGTTCTTGAATTTTGGTAAGAAAAATAGGAAGGAAAAATTTTTCTTTGCTTCAAATGATAGTACTTTATGCATTCATTTTTTATCCTTTCCATTTTCCTCCCACTTTTCCTCAACAAAATCTTTGTTCCAAACATAGCCTTCTAGTTACTACTCAATATATGATGATAAGTGGAAATATACATCAAAATATATTTAATGTTGCAACCGAATTAAAATACGCAATAACGTAAAGAATGGAATAGGATGCGAAGTAAATAAAGTGTTCCAGTGTAAACAATCAATATTAACGTTTTCACAAATTATGAGGGTTAAAATTCTTAATGGTTCACAAAGTATAAACTTGTGTTAAAAAAAATGCATAATCAATAATGTATATGCTTCTATTATACGTGTATATATATTTTTTCAAGTATATAAATATATATAATATGAAATGTAGTGGTCAAATTGTAAATAGATGAATTCTGCCTATTGAACCTAATGTTGATTTGAAAGTGGTTGTTTATATAGCTAGTAAACTGTCCTTATGATTCAAAATCTTAAAATTGGAATTGCAAGCGAATTGGCTTAGTTGAGTATGTCTATCGGGATTGAAGAAATTCTTGCACACCTTTCCAAGAATTAAAAAATGAAGATAGAACAATACATGTAAGACAAATTTGGCATTGAAAAGTTATTAAAGCATAATAGGTATGAGGAAAAATGAAAAAATTAATAAAGCTAAGAGAATTCAGAAAAATGCATTGGATTGTAAAAGAAAATTTAAATAGTATAAAGAGGATTAGTGTTACAAAGACCATAGTATAGGGGGTAAAGTTTGTTTTACTATAATAGAGTTACAGAAGGTTGAATAATGGGAATGAGAGAGAACCGAAGAAAGAGAGAGCGAAAAATTAAAAAGAAACATGAAAGAGAAATACAAAGAAAATGGTGGATAAAACTAATTTAAAAAATTAAAAATATCAAGAGCCGTTAGTCGGGTGTTGACTCAAGTGAGTTTGGATTGGGTTATGGTATGAGTATAACATAAAAAATTCAACCTAAACCCGACCTAATACCCAACCCCTATAATACACAGACACTCTCAAAATTGGAATCGTACAATGTCGGACACGACACTCTTCCGATACTCTCCCAACACGTGTCTAATGTTTCATGTGGTGTGTCTATAAATTAAATAAACTCGACACTTCTGTTGCTGTGTTTGACACTTTTTGGATACGTAGAGTTCTTCTTCACATATTTTTGTGAGTATTCTAATAATAAAAAGATAATTACAAAGAAAAATTTTATAAATCTATTCGAAAAAGATTATTGTTTGACTCAAGAATTTATTTTTTTCATTATAGTTTCTTATAAAAATCCAAATTTTCTTTTATACTCAAAATAAATATTTCATAGATCACAAAAAGAAGGAAAAATTTCATTTTTAAGACACTTTATTAGTCCAAATTTGACATTTAGGACTCTAATTTGCCCAATTTCAATTTTAGGACATCGATTTAAAATTTTTTGATACATTTAGGACTTGATGTGTTGAATTATGCAATTTAATTGAAAAGATGGCATCACCGACGGAATAGTTTGAAATGTTAACATGTCAATGCTTATGTGGCATTTGCGTGTCTTTTAAAGTGAAATGGCATGCTAAATAAGATTAATTGAGGATAAAAATATAAAATTTTAATTATTTAAAAATAAAACAAAAAACCAAAAAGTGGAAAATCCAATCAACTTTTTTGCCATGCAGGCAATTTTTGTGCCATGTAAGCAAAATCCGATCAACTCACGCCGGAAGTCCTAAATGTGTCAAAAATTATTAAATTAATGTCCTAAAATTGAAATCTAGCAAATTAGAGTTCTAAATGTCAAAGTTGGACAACATAATGTCCAAAAATTGAAATTTCCCCCAAAAAGAATTGTGATACAATTACCCATATGAGCTTCTTCCTTTGTACTTGCATAAATATGTATATATGAATTTTACACAAAATATATATACATATGCATATATAAATGTGTAAGCATACGCAAATTATGTTATGTTGTCACTAAAAGTCTAAAATATTAAAAATATATTTATATAGATAGTGCTATGTTGGAGACGTGTCGTGTCTTAAAATTTTTAAAAATTCCGTGTGGCTGTGTTTGTATCGTGTCGCGTCCGTGCAACGTAGCCCTACCCGAACCTGACCTGATTCATTTTCAGGCCATCCAACAACCCAAACTAACTCGGCCCAACCTGGCCCATTAATTTTTTTAAAATGATTATAAAAAAAAGCATAAAAGACCATGAAACAAAATATAGAAAAAGAGATCAATTTAATATCTTAAGATAATAACTACATTAGCATAAATGTTGTGATGAAATTCTAAATCATTTTACATAACTATAAAATTAGTTGAAAAATTGTAATTGATGGAGTAGGAATTTCTTAAATAAGTCACATTGGAATTCCCATAAGAAGTTAAGAACGGTAAGCTATCAGGTCAAAGTACGTATTTGAGGTAACTTAAGTAACTAATGAGAAAGACATGATATACTTTATAAACTATCAAAATGTTGATCTTAACGTGAACTCTATTTATATTATTCATTCATTCAATAATTAATAATTTATTTTTTGTGCCTTCAACATTAATTATATTCTTTTACTATGAATTTCTTAAATCATAAAAAGTATAATACTGTTTTAAATAATTAAGAATAAATAATCGTTAATCTCTATAAATTAAAATATCAATTTGAAATTTAAAGAATAGAATTGTTTATGACATTCCTCATAGAAAGATTATAACAGAATCTTTTTACCATTATCCTGCGTCCGAACAATATGAATTGAGTTTTATTTTCCTGACCACATCGTTAAGTCAATCTTGATAAAGAAAATATTTAAATTCTTTCTTTGTCATATTAATTTTTTTAAAGTTTAATCCCATTATATAATTTAATAAAAAATGAATTATATTGTAATTATTTTTTAATGCAATAACCAATATTTTTTTAAAAAACTGCCAGTGCTAAATGAAAAGAAAAAAGAAAAGTAAGTGAAGAATAAAAAAAAATTAATATCAAAGGTTAAAGAATAAGAAAAAATAAACCATTAAGAACGTGTTTATTTCATGTGTTGGGGTAACATGGTTGTTTGCTTATTTGTTGGTTAAAAATCAAATTTGACCGCCTTTGACTATGATGATAACTTGTTTACTTTAGTAAGTAACTAAGTATATTGGAGATTGACGTATCGGATATTGAATGGGGTTAATTATATCTACTATTCCTCTAAAGCTACAAAATTATAGTTAGTCTCTTAAAAAATTTTAATATTATCAATTCATATCCTAAAAAATTTCAAATTTACAAATACCTCCCTAATCAACCGATTCCTAATCATATTTTTTTTTTGAATTTCCGATTTTCCCCCTATATTTTTCAATTTAAAAAAAAATTCGACTGGAAACAACAAGGGTATTTTTGAAATTTCATAAAAAATTTTAATAACGTCAGCAGAATACAACCGGGAACCTGCTGACTATGGGGGTATTTATAATTTTGAAATTCTTCAACGTATGAATTGATAATATTAAAAATTTTTAGAGGATCAACTATAGTTTCGTATATTTAAAGGAATAGTAGATATAATTAACCCTATTGTCATGGTAATTTTGAATTTCCCAACAGTATTTTAATGACAAATATAGCCCTGGAGAGAGCAAAGAAAGGACGAGAAGATAAGAAATTTGGGAGAAGGCGGCTCCGTATACGAGAAGATCCAATTGAGAGGCATTCAATGTAATTATATACAACTAATGGACATAGTGGTAATGTACTCTTGATGGTTAAAATGGCAGTTTTTTTATGGTTAAAGTTACAGGCATGAACCAATAGGAACACGTGCCTGGTCCATAAACTAAGCCTTATAACAATCAAAGCAAACGTCAGTTCATTTTAATTGACCGTTGTTTACCAAGAAAGTAAACACCTTCTTGAAGAATTTTTTTTTATTTCCTTAAAAACTTGGGTTGAGTTGGGTTTTGGGTGATTTGTAGGGTTATCTAGGTTGACCCAAATACAACCCAAATTGATATTAATTTTTGGGTCTGATCTAATTTGACCTGAATCCGAAAACTTCAAATCCAAACCTAATATAAAAATCTTTATATGACGGGGTCCAAACACCAATTTCATTACTATCTACTATATATGTGTATGTGTGTGTGTGTGTGTGTGTGTGTGTGTATTAATACCATGTTTTTTATATAAGTGGTGATCCCACCAAATAATTTTTCTAGCTCTGCCTTGCAAACGTGTGTTGACAATTGCACTTCGTCCCCTAGCTTTTATATTTTAATGCAAATACTGCTTGTCATGAGTAAATAGTCGATTTTATCTTCATATATAACAGAATTTTGTTCTAGATGCTACCAAAATAAGAGTCAGTGGGTGTGCTAGCAAATGATTTGAAAAGATTAAATGATCTTCTCGCACAAATACCTTAATGAAGGGCAAATGTAATTGATTCTATATGTTGGAGAATTTTTTTCGTGATTCACCCCTTTTTATCTGTACATAAGGTTATATCAATATGTTTGTTTGTTAGTTTTAGAGTCATTTTTATGTGATTTGATTGATGTGGGTAGTGGATTTTAAAGTTCAAACTACTTTATCTTAGTTGAATTAAATATATATATATATATATATATATATATATATATATATATCAATTGGTATGATGACAAAATCAAGGCTAGATACAATTAATATTCTTGCAAAGCACCTCCTAAATAATTTATAAACAAAATCTCTTATTCAATATGGTAAATAATTATGGGATATACAAAAGGGGTCATATATGATAGGCATGGTCCCTTCGAAATATTGTCAAAATAACAAAGATTGTTGGCACGAATTTGTATATTAATCTGAGTGGGACTTACTCCTTTTTCGGTACATATCTAAGCTGACTTACAAGTTACAATTGATGCATTTGTACCTTAAGACCAAAAAAAAAGAAGTAAAATTGATGTATTCGTATTGTCACTTCAGAGGCCACGGGGGCAGGTCACCAACCCATAACACCATACATTGAATTTTACTAATAATTACGCACTCATTTGTTTGTTATATATAGTTATATTTAATTAACGATGCGGCGACGATAACTAATTCAATTAGCGAAATTAAAATCTCGAATACTATGAGATCTTGAGTTTGATTTGCTACCAAAGTGTTTGGATCTTACTTGAGAGATGTCATTTTTTTGTTTAATTACTATGAAATAGTTTGATTTATATAATTATATAGTGATTAGAGTATTCTTAGAAAAAAACAAAAATTAGTAGAGAGTTGTATTTTACTTAATTATACGACTGGTCTAAACTTTTCAGTCAATCGACGTGGCACAAAAGTTTACAAATTGAAAATATTCTTCTTTCTTTTTTGATCAAATCTTAAAATATTCTTCTTAAGTGGTATAATTTGGTAGAAGTATTTATTCATTTAGTATTAATTGCTAACGCGGGACCGTCGAAGATCGGACCGGATCCCCTACCCCATAATAGTGCCCCATTTTCTGCCCCACACTTTGGATGTGCGACACGTGTAAGTCTTGAAGATTTATTTACCAAATTAGATAACTGAAAAAATATAATTAATTGGACAAAATATCTAATTTGGTAAATAAATCTTCAAGACTTACACGTATCGCACATCCAAAATGTGGGGCAGGAGATGCGGCACTATTATGGGGTAGGGGATCCGGTCCTGTCAAAGATTTCATGCCAAAATATAGCACGAATCAATTCCTAATTTATAAGAGGATTATAACTTATTCTCTAAATAGATGATTCTATTAAAGTATTCCGCTTAATCAAATTAATTATTTTAAATTTAGGTTATAATTTTAAATCTCTAATGCTATTGATTGTATTTTAAGACAAGCGTTTATAAGTAATCAAATCACTACAAGCGCCTAAAGTTAAGTTACTAGTCCTCGACTAGTTATGGTCTCTTGAATTAAAGGACGGTGTTGACAATAAAAACTAACAATCAGCCCCCGCCCCCGCTGCCGCCCCCTAGGTGCACCCTTCGGCCTGAAAGATCAACACTCATGAATTTATTCTAAGACCAATTGTCAAGTCGAGCACTTACCATCAAGTTAAAGAAATAAAGAAATAATCCGTCAATATAAATAGAATTAAAGAAATAATCAATGACAAGACGGCATTTAGTAATGAAATTTTTATAAACTAAATCCGTCACAAAACTTAATGTATATTGTATTGATTTATTACTGAAGGGCGCGTATTCATGTAGTGTATGATATATAATGTGTAATTAGAGAGTGTAGCTTATTTGAATGATAAATTTTTCTTGTGAAATATGATATATTTTATTTGCTGAGGTGCAAAGAACCTTGGCACCAAAGCTAAGCTCATGCATGAAGCATGTTATAAATTCTTTATTAATGGAGATAACTATTGTATGGATTTCATACAAGAACTTAGATTAATTCTAGAAAACAAGATCAAATAATATATATGTCCATCTTTAATTGAAATTTTTGGCAATTAAATTTTTGCCCAATTAAAAAAATTGACAAGTGTGAATATATTTTTGGAATTCTTTAATTTTAATTTTAATATTAAATAGTTAATTTTAATTGATATTTTAATATTTATTTCACGAAAAATAAGGCACTGCTAAGTGTCAAATATGAAGTGTTTTGGCTAATCAAATCAAGTTATGTAATCTGAAAGTCCAAATTAAATCAAATGACGACAAGTGGCTAATTTGGGCACGAGAACCAATCTAATCATAAAACACAAATAATATTTTCCTCTTTAAAAATAATTTATATTAAAGAGATAAATACTGAAGAAATTGCTAGCCATTCGAAGACCCTACGCAAACGCCTATAAAAAAGGGTAATTTGGAGTTCAAAACAGACATCAAGAAGTCTTTCAAAGGCAAAGAAATCAAAGGAAGTTTTAAAATTCTCATAAGTCAAGCTCAAAAAGATTCATGAAGATCCAGAAGAAATTTTCAATCTTTTTCATGAAAGTTATCAAATCAAGGCGTTCAATACGCAATCAAGGTGTTAGTCCCGCGTATTGGCATTTCTCCCAAATCAAATCCATGGTGATTAAGGCGACGTTCAAAGCGTTCATCGCGGAAATCATCCAAATAAGACGTTCGATTTTCAATTAAGGTATCAAACCATCAAATCAACATTCTTTCCCAAATCAAGTTCATAGTGTCCTTAGTGTTCTTCGCGGTGTTCATCAAAGTTCTCATCATTTGATTCGTAATCAAATTACAAAACTTACGAATTGCGCTACTGAAGGTCAAAGCAAATCTGGATAGAAGAATTAGTGGATTATTTTTTTAGAATACTATTTTCATTAAATTATATTTTTTTTCCTTAAATTCAAATATTTACCATATATTATTTCTTGTTTTGTAATTTATATTTGCAAACTCAAAATTTTGTATGAATAGAAATGACACTATATTTCTCCTATCACAAAAAAAATGATTTTGTTGGGTTTAAATTCAAATTTCCATTTGTTTTTTAAGAAAACAAAAAGCATGAACTTGGAGGCGGGAGTTATTTTTCATGAGTAGAGCTTATCCATAAGCTCCATTTTATGCATTTTATCTATATTCTTTTATAAAGGATCAATACCCCTAATAACTATTTGGAACTTTTAGTGTGGCTTTTTTTCTCTCTCCAATTTTCTCTTATTTTTTCTCTCATCTTTTAAACGTGATATATTTCTCGTTCTTTTCTTCTCTCCCTCTTCTCTCACGTCTTTATTTTTAATATTTAATTTACTTTATCTTTTTCCATGATAAAACTCAATATAATTTTTAATCAATTCTTGTTTGTTTTTTATGATATATAAATTTAATTTTCAATCATTTTTTTCCATAATGTATAAAATTATGAACTTACTAAATACATGGTTAAATTATATTTTATTTTTATTTTATACTAGCAACACCGCATATTCTACGTGCGTGCAAAATATAAAAAGTATAGACTTTAATTTAGTACTTAAATTTTTTTTAGGATGAAAACATAAATATATTATTAAATTTATTTTATAAGAATACTTTTATAACAATTATTTCAAATAATTTATTAAATTATAATAATTTAAAAATAAAATAATTATATGAAATATAATTATATGGTAAAGAATAACCACAGAAAAAAAAATCAAGTAATTGTAATTAGAGAAAGTGGTTAGTGGGTTGACAACATGGCTTTTTAAAATTGGATGTAATATTATAATATTGACCTTTTTATTTACTTATTTATTGCACGTATTTACTAATTAAAAGAGCAAAATTGGTACATCAAAATTTGGTATCCGAATTAAATCAATTTTCATGTGAAATTTCAATTTTATCTACAATTTTACATATCTCTATTTATTCCACATAAAATTGAAGGACAAATTTTGTAAAATCATATAAATAAGCGCCATTTGTGAGACAAAAATAACTTTCTTTTTATAATAGTATAGATACGCATAGAATGTGCCACATCCGCTAGTATTAATAAAAGATAATAGTGGAACAGTGCGATTTAATTGGATCATAGAGTTTTGTGTTTTGATTAAAAAGTACATGGTCTAGTTGTGACAATTTTAAATTTGTGGTAGTCACTGGGCTCAAAGTCGAGTGGTGGGGAATTTGAAAGTGGTATCAGGGAGGTTTTGAGTTCGAACTCTTTTGTCCTCTACCCCTTCCCCTTTGAGTGAGTGTGTGCGTGTGTGGGGTGTTTTTCGATTGAAAAAAAAATTTAAATTTGTGGTAATATATTTATTGTATGCACGCACTTCATTATATAGTTACTAAGTTATTATGAAATTTTAAATTAATTTCAGACTAATAAGGCTTAGTTCAAATAATAAATTAACGGAAAACCCCAAAATTATGAGATACTCGGTTCGGCTTCCACCAAAAGTGTAGGACTCATCCATATCTATAATAGTTGATTGTCAATAACTATAAATTTTTGATTGAAGGTTGTCATTTTCATTGTTAATCAATCTAATAATTGTTGGAGTCGATATTTTACTGAAAAAGAAAAGAATCCTTCAAAAATTATTTTAAGCTATTTTACGTACGAGTAGAAACAAGCAGAACCTTTTTCTCGAACTAAATTGTCCAATGAAAAGGTAACCAAATCTCATCTCTCATTTCTACAGCTCGCCCAAGGCTCTCAATACATAAACGAGCCATTTTAAATTTTGAAACGGTTTTTAAATGGTAATATAGGCTGAAATATATATTAATAAATAATCAAGATTTTCCGGGGGCATAATAATGAGCTTTCCTCTCCAACGCAATGACGGCTGCATTTACCAAAAAATCACTCTCTCAGGCTGAAATATATATTAATAAATAATCAAGATTTTCCGGGGGCATAATAATGAGCTTTCCACTCCAACTCACTCACTCACTCACTCTCTCTCTCTCTCTCTCTCTGTATATATGTATGTGTATATATATATATATATATTATAGAAACAAAATTTATATATTGCTTCGTTTGTTTCAACCGAAAGACACTACAAGAAAAAAAATATAATTTGGGGACAACATAATAAGTGAGAATGTAAATATTTTTATTAATATTATGTATTTGGTAACAAGAAATATTGTTTTGTTACAAAATAATTTTTACAATCATTATAAAAATTAGGGTGAATTACGTTTACTTCCCCTGAGGTATACCCTATTTATAAAAAAATACTCCGACCTATAAAAAATTACAATTATCCCCCTGAATTGAGAGGGTTTTATGTTATATTGGTGAAAAATCAATTTTACCCCTGAATAATTTAAACAAAAAAAAAAACTAAAATAAAAACTACAAAATACCCTTTTTTTATCTTTTTTTTTAAATCTTTTTTGTTACTTTTTTCTTTTATTTTTTGTTTTCATATTCTCCTGACCTTTTTTTTTCTTTTTTCATATTAGATCCTCTACCCCCCCCTCCCTCTCGAATGGTTGGTATGCTGCAGGCGGAGTAGGCGAATTGTGGCTAGGCGAGCGGCGAACAGACGTGCAATGGTGGACGAGCGGCGGTGGCCCTCCCTTCTCAATTTCTCAATCTCTCTCTCCTCCTCCCCTCTTCCCAATTTCTCTCCTCTCTTGATCTCTGCCCCTCTCCCTTCTCTCCTCTCAATCCTTTCTCAGGCAGTGAACAGTGGTGGGGAGGCGGACTATTAGAGATGTGTGTGTGTGTGTGTGTGTGAGAGAGAAGAGAGAGAGAGAGAGAGAGAGAGAGAGACAACCTAGAAAGAAAAGAAGGGAAAAAAGGAAAAATGGGGAAAAAAAAGAAAACAAAATTAAGGTATGACTCTCAAGATCTTCAAACAATTCTCCATCTACTTTCATAAGTTGCACATTAGGTAACATAAGTGCACCACATGATTTAGCCCCTAACTTTCCTATTTCTATTAACAAGTCAAGAGCATACTTTCTCTCAGATACAAAGATGCCTTTCTCGCTTCTTGTTATCTTGTGTTGACCTTTTTGGTACAATTAAGGTATGTTTTGATATTTTCAAGATATTTGATGTATGTTTAATTTTTGAATTCAAATGATTTCCTAAAAAATATTCTTTCCTTCTTTTATTTATTGCATGTTTTCATTTGTTTGAAAAGACTAAGATCGGATTGATTAATATCTTTCCTTAATATCAATAACCACATTTTCTAAATCTTGATGGGAGATTTAGATAGAAATTGATTGATTGATTTCTATATTATTATTAAACACATGCTTCATATCCTTATCATTTTGGTAAGTTTGACTTGGAATAATTTGAATGCATTAATCGCGTCTGGAATTTACCTTAGTTACAATCCTGTTTCTGTTTGAAACTTTAGTTTCTGTCTAGAACTTTATATATTAAGCTGGAATTAAGATCATAAAGGCTCCTTCTATTTTTATCATCAATAAAGCTGTTTGAACTTGGTTTGTTAGACTAGAATCAAGGCTACAATGACTCCTTCCTTTTTCTCATCAATATAATTGTTGGACTTATTACTATTTAAAGGAAAACTCCCATCCCTTTGAAAAGGTGATTGTGTGAGAGTCTTATAGTTGAAAGTAGAGTATTGAGTTCAATATCAAGAATCTTACCATCATATAATTTTTGTTTGCTTGTATTTTCTTTTCTCGAGGGATTTTCAAGGTGAAGAGTGAGATTCCAAGTACAAGAATTCCTTGAGAGTGAGTTGAGTTATGAAGTGTTGTTGGGTCGTGGAGTCGTTGTTGCACTGGAAGTTCCAATTAGGTGTTTAGTGGATGTTTAAGCGTGCTATTGAGGTCTTGGCAAAAGTGTTCAACTGCGAACTAACCTCCAGAACCAATCACACTATCTCGCTTCAAGGGGCCGGTTAAATAGTTTATTATTTCTCTCTTTATCGAGAGTTTTTAACTCTCGATTGATATTTACCTGTTACACTAAAACTTATATTGTAACCATACTAATACCATTTGTTGTTAACATGTTATCCTAAGTGAAAACTTGGGAACTGGACGTAGCCCAATTGGGTGAACCAGGATAAATTTCTATGTCATTTTATTGCTTTGCATATTTTATCATTACTTGCTCTAGTACTATTGCTGGTAGTTCTAAAACCAATAACTTACTTGCTCCGGTACTATCGTTGGTAGTTCCAGACAGCAACTATATTTTAAGCAAAGCATTGATATTTACAACCTTAAAGTTTCAGCCGCGTTTTACAAAAATCTTAAAAAAAAAAGGTTTTAAGGCCTAACTCAACCCCCCATCTTAGGTACATCCCATCCATCATCTTGACACCTAAGAAATATTTCAGCATGCATCTCTAGATCCTTTGTATAAAATTGAGAATGCAGAAAGGCTTTAAGAGATGAAATTCCTGCAACATCACTCCCAGTAATGAGAATGTCATCAACATACATAACAAGGAGAGTAATGTCAGCATTAGATTGCTTATAAAACATAGAGTGATCAGACTTGCTTTTCTTCATACCAAACTATTGAATTACCTCATTGAATTTTCAAAATCAAACACGAGGACTTTGTTTCAAACGATACAATGATTTTTGGAGGCAATAGACTTTCCCATACCCCCATGAGCAATATACCCAAGTGGTTGCTCTCTATATATCTCTTTCTTGAAGATCAAATTGTAAGAAAGCATTCTTAACGACAAGAGTGACGAAGGGGATGATGTGATTCAGGTAGTGGCACCTGGAAAAGTTCAGTTGCTCACTGATAGATGGTCACTCTACAAGGGTGACTGGAAGAAAAATGCCCACCGGAGCATAAAGCAACTCTAAAGGGTGACTCGGAAAGAAAAGCCCACCATGGTTGTTAGGCTCTGTATACCATGTAAATTTTGTAGAATAGGAAAGAAGACATGGAAGAGATTTGATATTTTCATTCAACTTTAGGTTTGAATGTATAGATGCATACAAAATAAAAGACATATTAACACGTTCCCATACTTGCTCTCATGCATGCCTATATTAAAAATATACCTACCTTGCCTACATTCATTATACATTTTTACACCAAACTCACATATTAAACCGTAACAGTCACTAAATGATTTAAAGATACGAAATTTAGTAGTTTATAACACTATTACAATTAGTAACACCTATATAGTGATAATTTAGTGACAAAAAGCATGTCACTATAAATTTGTGACAAATTTTTTCTTGTTGCTAAATTGTCATTGTAGAGCTATTTCTAATTGCAAATAGTAACAACTTAAACACAAATTTTAATACCATTGACCTCATAAAAAATGGGCGAATTACAAAAACCTCCCCTGAGGTTTGGTGAAATTACAAAAAAGTTCCTTAACTATTGAAAATTATCAATACCCCCCACGAGGTTTGCATAAATTAACAAAAAATTCCTTCCGTTAGGTTTCAGTTAAAAATTATGTAATTTTTCTAAAATACCCTCGTTCAATATTTTATTAATTGTTGGTTAAAGTGATGTATTACAAACACCTCTCCCTGAGGTTTGCTAAAAATACAAAAAAAAAAAAAAAACCCTTCAAGTATCAGGATTTACAATACACCCCCTATGGTTTGCTCATCTAATAAAAAACTCCTACCACTCGGTTTGTTAATTTCATGACTGAGAGGGGAGAAAATGATTAGGTTTTTTTTTTCCTCAAGGCTTTTATGATTGTTGCAATAGTTGAGATCTAGAAAAGGGTATTAATGTTAGATTGATGGTATCACAAGCGAGCAAATCGATGATCGGAGAAGGGAAACCCTTTTGACCAACAACGAGAAGGCTAAGACGTGATTGTTTCTTACGTATTTGAAATCTTTGAAGTGAGACAATTTCAATAGTGGCGGCATCGTCGAAATCCGACAAAGTTCGTCAGAATTGTGAAAATCGAGGCTCAATGATCAATAGTTAAACGAGGTCAAACGACGTTGACCAGCCATTACTCTGGAGATGGGAATTTTTAATATGTTTATTTTACAAATTTCAAAGATAGGGAGGCCGCCGTCGTTGTCAATTGGGATATGGTTGTAAATTTAAATACTTGAAGGGTTTTTTTTAATTTCACAAAACCTCAAGGGGTTAGTTTGTAATTTCACCATACTTCAAGGGGGTTTTCATAATAAAACATTAAGGGTAATTTTGAAATTTTGGCCCTTCATTAACTATTACATAATTTATGCAAACCTCAAGGGGGTATTGGTAATTTTCAATAATTAAGGAGTTTTTTAGTAATTTCGGCAAACATCAGGGGAGGTTTTTGTAATTTGCCCTAAAAAAAATTGTGAAAAAAAACAAATCTTTTGCCACTAAATGTATATAATTAGTGACAATTTTACGACAAATTGGTGAAAGAACAATTTGCCAATGTAATTTTGTGATAAAATTTTTATTGTCACCAAAGTATTATATCACTAATTGTAATGGTGACAATTTAAGTACAATTTCCATCATCATTGACCTTATAAAACTCATTTTTGTTACAAATGCTTTTTGTCATATAATTTATACAATTGATTGAGAATTTTTTAAAAACTATGTAATATATTGTTACCAACTTATTTTTTTGAAATGTTTGTGGAGGTTAGTGGGGACAATAATTTACAATTTTTCTATTCATGTTTTTGTTTTCACAAGTTTCTCAATAATTTGGCTTAGGCTCATTGACAGTCCTACTGACACACTACTTTTTGCTTGGTGAAAAATTAATGTATTTTTCACTTGCATAATGTTCATATGTTATGGTGCGTACTTCAAATCATACTTGACGACTTATGCACCATTTTAAAGAGAAAAAAAAATCACATTTTGTTTGTCTTTTGAATAAAACACAATTTTTGTTTTAGTTTATTATGGGAAGTTGCAAATGTGAGAGAAATTTATTACTTAAATAAGATTTACAAATTTGTAAGTTACGATTTATATTGTAACAAATGTATAATTCTTGGCTATATCTTCCAATAGTACGTAAATTTCGTTGATGTAATTACTGATTACTATTTGCATCTTGCTTCAAAATATAACAACAAGTCAAAACAAAGTAAAATTTTTCCATATCAAATTCAATCCAACAAATGAGCCTTTTTTAAGAGCTTTTATTTCAAATTAGAAGATGCAAAACATCTCATGAGATGGAGGCATATAGAACCTCTACTAGACCATTGTACTTGGTTTAAAAAGTCAAATTTATTGAAAATGAACCCACAAATTGAGCACCTTTTTCATAATTCAACTTTGGTAAATTTTTATTGCTAGATGCTTGTAAATGATTTCCACAAAAGGAAAAATGGGAATATCATTAGCATTCAAGTCGTAAAATAACTACCAAGATTCTCAAGACTATATTTTTCAATGGTAATTTATTGCAAAATAAGAAAAAGTCCAAGATACCCCCAAGGAATTTACCTCAATTATTCTAAGCTCATGCCATCCTAGGGGTAGTAAAGGGATTTCAAAAAACATCATTTATGAAAAAACCTTAATATTTCCAAAAAAACAATTGTTTTACCTTGTATAAAATTTTACTTGCAAAGGTCAAATATACAACGTGAAGGAAAATGATTGATGAATTATTGTCCGAATGCATGGTCAAGATTTCTCAAACTCGTTGAACTCTTGGTGCGCATGATTACACTGGATCCCTCCCTATAAAGTCTTCCACTTCCAAAATTGCGTGCTTTCTGGCTCCCTCTGAGTTAAGAGGAGTGAGAAGGGGAGAGAGAGAGAAGAAAAAAGAAAGTTGCTAGAAGCAGACTATAAACAAAAGCTCCATTATTTGACTCCTAAAAAGCTCCATTATTCACATCCACTGCACACATGCATATACATACATCTATCTATATCTATATCCGTATTCTTTAACAATATACACACCTTTTGTCACAAATCACTGGTCTGATAGAGAAGGGGAGAGAGAAAAGGATAAAAAAAAAAGGACAAAACAAATCTAAACGCAGAGAGAAAAAGAGAGAGAAACTGATTCGATTTGGTGTTTTGTTGGGTTGAAACCATTCACTATGCTCTGGCCATCACCATCATTGTCCACCCGAACAGCTTTTACTAACTCCAATCAAGTCTTTTCTCTCTCTTCCCCCCTCCCCCTCTATCTCTAAACGCACACACGCACAGACGGTGAACTTTGTGTTTCTTTGCGATCTCTCATTGTCTGAGTCAATTCGTCGGTTCGTGATAACAAAGGAACCTTTTTGGCATCTGGGATTCTTGTGAAGTGTTCAAGAAAGTGACTTTCACTGTAAAAGACTCGAGTTTTAACCTTCAATTTCTGTATGTGTTTTTCTCTTTTCCACTCAATCTGGGCTGTTTTGGGGTTCTTGAAATTTCGGGATTCAAGGAAACAAAAAATGACTGTGGACGAAGTTAGGCGTGACTATGAAAATTTTCCAGTGGGGATGCGTGTTCTTGCTGTTGATGATGACCCAATTTGCTTGAAGTTATTAGAGACTCTGCTCAGAAAGTGCCAATACCATGGTGTGTTTTTTTTAATTTGAATTTTCTGCAATTTTTTTTTTTTGGGGGTGGGGAGGTGAAATTTTGATGTGAATTTTTGCTATTTGGTTTACAATATAACTGCAAAACTGTTCCATCAACATGAGTTTGACTTAAATTGCTGATTTCTTAGTTTTGTCTTTTAATTTTTTTTTTTCAAGATTTATTGTTTTCTTGCTTTTATTTCTTGCGCGTGGTTACTGGAATCTTAGAAATTTTTACATAGTAATACTTTCAATATTGCACCACCAGGTTGTGGGATATTTTGAAAGTTCCCACCTTTTCATTCTGTACACAGTTCCCAAGTTCTGCTTCATAATTTGTTTTTAGGCTTTTAATTGATAAATGCCTGCAGCCTCGTTCAATTTGAACCCGGTGTTTTATTAACTTTTTTGCTTCACTTGACATGACATGAAATTGGTTGTTTCTCTGGCTTTTTTCCCCTTTAAACAGTTAGTGTTGATAAGTTGAAGCAGCCCTTTTTCTCATTTAAGTTCGATGTTTGAAGTACCAAAATACTTTTCTTGGATTTAGATTACTAATTTAGTCTAGGATTCAGATTCTTTTGAATTGCATATGTCCAACCTAGAGACTGAGGTCTCAAATGTGAATTCTTGAATTGGGATGCATGCTTATGTTGCTCTTTATAGATGGCTAAAATCACTATTCTCACGGAAATAATATATGATCTTCACAGTCACTACAACGAGTCAGGCCAGGATGGCATTGAAGATGTTAAGGGAAAACAGAGACAGATTCGACCTTGTGATCAGTGACGTGCATATGCCTGACATGGACGGTTTTAAGCTTCTAGAACTTGTTGGTCTCGAAATGGATCTACCTGTTATCAGTAATTTCACTTCCCCATTCTTTTTTCTCCATTCTTGTTATGAATAGACTTGAGCCCACAAGAATATCTGTTTTGATGCTTTTTGTTGTTGCAGTGTTGTCGGCAAACAGTGATCCCAAACTTGTAATGAAAGGGATTACGCACGGTGCTTGTGATTATTTGGTGAAACCCGTTCGGATTGAGGAGCTGAGGAATATATGGCAGCATGTGATCAGGAGAAAAAAGTTTGATGTGAAGAACCAGAGTAATAAATCTAATGATCAAGTCAAAGCTCATCAGGCAAGTGGAGGAGAAGGCGACGGGTCTCCATTAATGGGAAATACGGATCAAAATGGGAAATTTAATAGAAAGAGGAAAGATGAGGACGACGAGAATGAAGACAATGTAAACGAAAGTGACGACCCTGCGTACACAGAAGAAACCTCGGGTCGTCTGGTCGATAGAGCTTCATAGGAAGTTTGTTGCAGCTGTGAATCAATTGGGAATTGAAAGTGAGCTTCTTCTAGCTCTATACTGTTCATTTTCATCTAAAGTGTTGCACATTCTGATATCCATTTTCATTTTGTCCTGGCTGTTTTATGCAGAGGCCGTCCCTAAAAGGATTCTTGACCTGATGAATGTTGACGGGCTTACGCGGGAAAATGTGGCTAGCCATCTCCAGGCACGAAATTCTCCTCCTCTCTCTGTTATTTTCCTTGCCTGAAAGAAATTTTTTTTAATTAGTTAACTGGCATTTTGCGCCTCAAAATTATAAAATTGCAGAATGCACCTTCAAATTACAAAAACGGTTGGTGCCCTATGCGACCTCCATTTTCAATGCTAAGAATTCTTCCTTTTGTTCTCCTGATTGTGTAACACTAAAAAGCCGTTATTTATTCGCCTTCAGACACTTATTTATTTGCCTTCAGACACTTATTTATTTGCCTTCAGACACTTCATGTTTTATAGTATCCTGATTTGGGTGAGGTGGGGGGAGCAAAAGTCTGGTCTATTTTGTCCTCAAGAAAATGGTAGGTTTGTTTTCCAGTTGCAATTTTCTCCGAAATGTTGTTGGTGGTGCAAATTAGTTTGAAGAAAACTATAACTAATGGGTGAATTTTGCTGTTTTTAAAATTTGAAGGTGCAAAGTGCAATTGAGCTACAACCCAACTACCCTTAGAATTATCATGGACTATAAACATGTTAGGTTGCATGTGGCTTGAAATATGTGAATGGGAGTGGGATGGCAAAAATTTGAAGCAAGTTTGCAATGTACTCTTTCAGAAAATATCCACATTCCTGCTTTTAGGGTTGAATTACCTCTTTACCCTCCATTTGCTCCTTGGTTACACTTTACTTGGTAACTAATGAAAAGTGAATCTATTTTTTAACCTCTAAAGTAATTCTTAACTTCTTGTACTATTGCAGAAATACAGGCTTTATCTGAAAAGAATTAGTTCGGTTGCAACCCAACAAGCAAACATGGCAGCTGCATTCGGGGTTAAAGATTCCCCTTTCATGCGTATTGGCAGTTCATTGGATAGGCTCGGAGATTTTCAAACTCTGAGTGGAGCAAGACTCCCAGCTAACGTTGGCTTATCACCTTTTACAACCAGTGGCATGCTTGGCAGGCTAAATAGTCCCGCTAATGTGAACCTTAACAATCTCTCTCAGTCTGCACTAGTCCAACCGAGCCAAGCTCAAAACTTGAGCAACTCTATCACTTCGCTTGGGAAAATGAATCTTGTCCTTTCGCCCACCAGCCAAAACACAAGTTTATTTCAGGGGATGCCATCATCATTGGATTTGGATCAGTTACAACAGAATAAGCTGGGGCCCACGGGCTCTGCGAGTTTCAATAGTATTGACAACTCTAGAATGTTTACAGGTGGCGGCACATTTTCGGATCCGGGGCCAGCGATTGGCAGCAACTCGAGCAATGTGTTTAATCATAACATGGCTTCTTTTAATTCGGAGTCATTCAATGGGTCCTCCAATTTGATGCCAAATCCTTTGCTTTCTTCTAGTGAGCCTTTTCATAGTCAGTTGCCTCTTGGTGGCTCAAGAGAGAATATTTCTTCAAACGGTCCTTATAATCTGCAGAGCAACAACCCTGTTGATCTTTCTGCCGGGATGTCTTTAGGACCATTTGAAGATTCAAGAGACGGTTTGGTTGGTGATGTACAAAGACATAATTATCCTCACAGCTCAAGTAATGGTACTTTCAGTTCGTTGAGCCCTCATGTTCCCGCCAATGGTCTTGTGTCTCCCCTGACCCAGAAGATGGACGTGTTCATTCATGGAAGATCGAGTGGAAGTCTTGTGCAGCAGAATGAAAACGAGAGGCTGGCAACAGAATCAAGAATGAGGTCCAATGAAGACTTCCTTTCCGACCAACCAAAGCTGCATGGTGGGTTTGTTCCTCAAGGTTACGATTCGTTGGATGAATTGATGAACGCCATGATCAAACGGGTATGACAACTGTTACTTTGTCTCATATTTCTGTTTGTGACACCTTACCTAAGACAGCCTGAACGACATTTGATTACTTCTGTGGGTACTTGGATATTAATATCTCATCTTTTTCTTGGTGTATAGGAACATGATGAAACCGCACCAAACTGTGACTTTGGATTCGATGATTACGTGTTTGGACAGGGTATATAATGGAAGGCTTCATTAGTGTACCTTTTATCGCAAAGCGGATGTGAATCGTTTGAACTTCTCATCAAGAGTCTGTATTTATATGTAATCTGTCTTTTTAACTTTCAGAGTCTTTGTAGTTTGCTTGGATTTCCAATCCTTTTAGCTCTCTTTTTTTTTTTGGCCAAATTTCCAGTAGCAAATTGAAAATAGTATTCTAGTTGCTGTCATGAGAAACTCTTGAGTTCTCTTGGTGTTAAATTATGAATAAGACATTTTAGCCAAGGCCATTCATTTAATATTTTTCGTTTGCGGATCTTTTTTTTTTTTTTTTTTTTTTTTTTGATACAATCATCTCGGGACACCCTATAAATGTCAACCGGAAAACACCCCCACACACACGCACACACTCACTCAAAGGGAAAGGGGTAGAGGACAAGAGGGTTCGAACTCAGGACCTCCCTGATACCACTTTCGAACCCTCACCACTCGGCTCCGAGCCCAGTGGCGATCTTAAAGGTATTCTTGTTAGGTAGACTAGAAATGGAAGAAGTTTAGCGTATGATACAAATCAAGAACCAAGCCACAGGCAAAACAAGGAAAAACGGGAAAACAAATGGGTTAATTACACCTACCCCCCTCCAAACTACTCATATTATGTACTTACCCCCCCTCTAATCTTTCACCATTATTTACACGCCCATCAGTATTAACCAAAAAAATTTATTTGTTATCACTGACAGAACAAAGCTGCAGTAAGTGAGAACCGAATGAGGTGATAGAAAAATTACTTCAAAATTTACTTGCACAATCGATAAATTTGTTAGATTCACATTACAGGGCACCAAATATACGGATTCTCTAAATAAATTATTGTCCTTCCCAACCAAGAAGCTTAGCTCGTCGTTGCCACAACAAAGTTAACTTCTTCTCCTTAGTGAGCAGCGCCTCAGCTCGTTCTCTGGCTCCCTCACAAGTTTCTGTGGCAGCATTGCATTTCTCAGCCTCTCTCTGGTATTGTGAAGCCAACCTTCTTGCTTCACCCACAGTGACGTTCATATGTTGTAAGTGGTCAGCACCTACATTTTCTTGCAATTTAAGCTCTTCTGACAATAAGTCGACAAATTGCTTCTCCATCTCTTCCTTGAGATCAGGATCATCTTTTCCGCAATCTGTCATTGGAAAATATTTCACAAGAAACTCAAAAACATTCAATAAATTACACAAAATATCTGAGGTTGCTAAGGGGGTGTTTGCAAGCGCTTTTACTTTTTGAAGTGCTTGATTTCAGAGATTTTGAGAGGAGTGATTATACTAAAGTTGGGAATGTTTGAAAATGGAAGCTGTGATGACAGTCTTCAACTGCTGAGAAAAAGAAAAGGAAAGGGGAAAAAAAAAGAAAAAGGAAAAGAAAGAACAAAAGTACACGAAACAAACAAACAAAAAGCTCAAAAACACTTTCTTTTAGTTAGACTTGCACTAAGATGTGAAATTTCTGAACTTACTTTCTAGGGCTTTATGGGTGATAAACGAGCACAACATCAATAAGCACATGTAAATAAAAAGAAGAATATATACATAACCCAACCAATTTTAGGTAAGATCAAAGCTACTAGACACCCCTATAAAAATTTGGCCAAATTTCAATCACCAACTTTAGGTATAGTCATGTTGCCATCTTTTAGTATCTTTAAGCGGGACTATCTGATTATCAACTATGAACAACAAAAGTCGAATTGCTCCCTAGGGGAAAGGAAAGGGAGAAAGTGAGGAATGGAAACTACCTTTACCTGTAACAGATAGATTAGTCAAACCTGCAAAAGGAGAATAGGAAAAACAAAATGGTTAGTGCCAATGAATTGAGCTTTCTAATTCAGCATGACTCGACTAGTACCTTTCTGATCAAACAAGCAATCTAAATAAATTTAAGGGTTGTAATGTGTGTGCGCGCCCCCCTGGGGGGGTGGGGGCAAAAGGAAGAGAAGAGAGAGAGAGAGAGAGGAACATGAAGTCCATGATGGAAGACAATGAAAAGATCTCTGACAGAAGGAAATCAATTTCTAGTGAAGAATATGAGCAGCTTTTATAATGCAAGAAAATTAACCAGAAACCAAGTATGCTTGTCTTAGAGATTATAGAAGGAACTTGAAAATGAAATGCCTAATCAGTACTAATGTTTCGCATTATGTTGCCTTTCATCTCTTAGAAAAGTGATTGAAGATCTTTCAAAGGTCATCACTGCAAAAGATGGGAGTGTGAAAGAATAGATATTAAGCAACAAGAAAAATCTATAAATTTTCAGACTTCTCTTATCCTTACTAATCTGCCTTCTAATTCATGAATCACATTTGAAAGAAGTCCATCACTTGGACAACAACTTATACACCTATATTTAGTTCCTTTAAGATGCATATATGACCGTAATTCAGGGGAAACATATATAATTGGTTTATTCCACTTTTTAAGGCAAATGTATACCAGCCTCAAAGTATTGTGACATTTGTCTCTTTCCCTGCAGGCTACCATATTTCTGTAAAGTTGACATTCATGGCAGTTGGATGAAGGCAAAACCAAGCCTAGAGCACTCCTCCTTTCAACTGACTGTCGTCAAAATCAAGTCATATAACTCTTTTTGCCTTCCCTATACATCAGCATCTCAAAGTATTTCAAACACTCTCAAATTCTGAGCTCATGCTACAAAACCGTAATAGCTAGATAAAAGTTGTCTCTTTGTTACTTGTGATTATGTTAAGTGATATGACTAAATCTGCATTTATGAGGTTAGCTTAATCACACAGTTACGACAACAATAATCCATGTATCTATTAATTTGGATACAACAATATTATCCAAGAGGGACCAATTTCAGAAACTAAGAGAATTGTATGCCATCTCAATGCATCATCATAAAGTTTTCATAACTGCTAAATGCCTCAAACAGTATGTGGGATAGTAGTTAAGCCTGCCCCAAAAACCATTTGGTTATCATCATCCATCATATAGAGAAACAACAAGTCTATTATAATTATATATTTTTCTATATCAGAGCAAAGTTGAATATTCAGAATTGTTACTTTATCCCTAAATACTTTTGGAATGTTATACAATCATGACCATAAATACTTTTCAAACACTATCACTCTCTTTGAATGACTTTACCTCATATTATTTCAGTTGGGATACGAATCCACAATATCAACAAGACATTGTAGGTTAATATGAAACACCCAGCAAAGAAAATTCAGAAGTAGAATGCTAGATGACCCATTATCATCAACAAGATGGTCCATAACTACATCTGGTAGCCTAGGCAGCTCCAGCAATCAGCAATCTCGTATAATAAACAAGAAATGGTTACTCATAATGTTGCCAAACCATTAGATTGTTTTATCAAGCAAGAGTGCAAAAGCAGAAGTACAATGTCCCTTAAATCCCATGAGCCCAATGCCATTATACTTCCCAAGAAACAGATTGTGGTAACTGGTAAATTATATAGAAATGATGAGTTAATATGTTGAATTATATAGAGTCAATAGAGCAAAAAGGACACATGAACTATCAAGACTTCATTTTATCACGGATGCCGACAAATTTAAACCAGAAACAACAAATAATCAAGAAATTGCACAAATCTCAGAGAACCCATTAAAAAAATAAAGAAAACAGAAAAAAAAAAACACAAAAATATCGAAAATTTGGACCAAAGAGGAGCTGCGGAGGGCATTACCTGGGACAATCTGAAAAATAGACTGAGGAGGAGCACAATGACAAGTACATGGAGCACAAGAAGCTGAAACCCCTTTCAAATTGAAACCCTTCTTGAGTTTAATATACAAAGCCGGGCCAGACACGCAGAGTGCGGAAAGCACAGCAAAAATTACCAAGCAAAACCGCAAGCAAGTCCCCGATCTCCTGCTCATCTCTCTCTCTCTCTCTCTCTCTATCTCACACACACATACACACACACACACACACACACACAATTGTGGTTTTGTGAGTGGAAGAACACTAAGATTTAACAGTGTTCAATAAATGAAGAGAGTTTGGGTCTGTCTTTCTCTTCTTATTTGTAGCTTATATGTAGTGCTAAATTTTGTGGCTTAATTTCAAAAGGTAATAAAGTTGATATGGAAAGCAGCTATACCATCCTATTTAGCATGTCACTTCAAGATTTTTATGCTTATTCACCTATAACTTATAATGTTTTAACAATGAAGACATGCCACTTAAAAATACTATGGATGTGTTTGATCCAGCATTATATTTACCACTCATAAGATGTTTCATTCCTTATTCAAGTAAGCCCAATACTTTAAGGCATTTCTTAAAATTGTTTGGTGTGATTAACTCTCCACTTATACAAAATATCACAATATCTATGTATATTTGATTCAATGGGATATTTATGGTATTTAACGGGCAACTCTATATTTTGCCCTTATAAACAATAGAGTTTCTATTCATTTGTGGTTGTTATTTGATCACAAAGATATAAAAACACAGTGCCCTTTTAAAATATCAATTCACAAATACCAAAAACTCGCATGAACTGTGAATTTGTTATGCGGATCTTCACGGCAATTCCTATTCAAGCTGAATTTCAAGCCGACTGGCTCATCAAAAAAACAAAAACAGATCAAACGTGCTTATTATAGTAGATTTTAGGGCTCGTTTGGATGGATTTTTAAAAAAAATAGTGTTTCTCGAGCGTTTGTTTTTACAGTAATTTTTTTTAAAGCCAAGCAATTTTATGTTTAAATACAGTAATTAAAAGTGCTTTGAAATCTACTTTTATTTAAAGCTACTCTGAGTAGCTTCTAAAAAATATATATTTTTTGGCCTTTTTTTTCTTGACTTCTACTTTTTTCTAAAAGTTCATGCAAACACATTTTTTTTTGTTTTTTGGAGTATTTTTTTCAAAAAAAATAAGTACTTCTCCTCTAAAAAAAAAACTCATCTAAACGGGCTCTTAATATGAATGTGACTTTCCCCTTTGATTGCTTTTGAGGTTCAAGCCTCAAAGGGTTCAAGGTTTACTTTTCTGCTTTCCAAAAATGGGTTCAAGCTTATTTTATCCTTTGAGGTTATTCTAAAACAATTGAGGTCAGTGTTGTTTTATTATTTTTTTCCCTTTTTTAACCGATAATTTTGTAGGTTATATAAATCTAGGTATTACTAGTTATTACATTCTCTATGAAAGGCATTTTGCAATCTTTTGTAGCATGGGACTTTTAGTCATTTGAAGTAAAGTTGACAGAACATATTTAGGAAGAATGTTTTGAATAAGTTTCTCTTTCCTAAGCAGTTGGTCAACTAATTGCAGAAAAAAAGGACCTGGTTTGTCAACTTGCCAATACCATTTTTTCTTAATTCAGTCCACTCATGGCTATTAGACATTCTAACTTGGTTTTCTTCTTATATTACCTTGAGGGAAATTGCCAATCTTGTACCACACTGTATGTTGTTGTTGTTGTTGTTATTATTATTATTATTATTATTATTATTATTATTATTGTTGTTGTTGTTGTTGTTGTTGTTGTTGTTTTTTAAATTACTAACAATAGTGGCATGTGATCCTTACGTACATAGAATAATGCATATAATATTATTGTGCATATATTACTAAAATTATACCACTTAATATTGATTTTTTTAATCAATCATCAGTTGGTCTAACGAGATGAAGTGCTAGATCTTTTAAGCAACGTCCAGGGTTCGAATTCTGGCGTTGTGAATGGAACAATTGAGTTGGAACGGTTCGTCCCCATAATAGTGCGAATCCTGGCATTGTGAATTGCGCAATTGGGTTGGGAGGGTCGTTCCCATAATGAGCTTTTGTAGTACTCAATTCGGATTAGTCGGTTAATGAATCAAAATCGGGTAGCTAAGACCATATATATATATATTGAATTCTTTTCATATTTTCTTGTTAGAAGATCTTTTTCATCACTCATTATTGGAAATGGCATATTTGTATATTAATATTTATGGGTGTTTTATTCAAGGATGGAAGGACGCCATTTATGGTTGAATCTATAGAACAAGCCCATATATATTATAGAATAAGTAAAGCATAAAGATAAATGTTTGTGGGTTATGTTATATCCCACATTAGATGTTCAATTAAGACAATTCATATATTTATGCGGTTAAGTGTTGATTACTTGTCAAAATATTAACTAAGTACCGCACAAAGCAAATTGTCTTAGTCTTATCTTTTTGCTGAAACTTCACCTGGAACTTGCTCTAGAACTTGGTTTGAATTCAAATTTCAAACTTAAGTGAGTTGTTACAAGACATTTATGTCCTATTTACTACTGTTATTAATCATATAAACGGCTATTTTGATTGGTACGTTTCAGGCTATTTCTTGGAACATTACTAACCGTTGCTAGAAGTTATATATCAATGGTTTTAGACGTAACTGGTATTGTTCACATTAGTAGAATCTCTGTACTGTCTTATCTTGGCAAGAATTTCGTTGTCCCAACGCACCAGATAGTAGGGTGAATATTTCTTTAAGACAAGTTGGCAAAATCCGATGATTCAGTCATTAAAACAAGTTAGTAGAATGATATTTGCTAGTGTCTTGGACAACATTTCTAGTACTGGTTGCCAAAAAAAATAAGTTTTCAAACTAATTCTATGTTTATCTTAAAGTTGTATTAGTGGCATTTGTACATTACTAATGTGAACTATATATATATATATATATTGTATGATAGGAATCATACGTGTTTCTAGTATCATATCCAAGTTGTGAAACGAGACATATTGCTAATCTGGAACCATATCTGGACTTGAAGATTGGTATGTATTGACACTATTTCTCATTTGTTTAAGTGGTATCAAAACTGAAACCATGTTTGGTATTGTACGTTATATATATATTCCCAAAGCCCGTCACGCAAAAGGTCGACCAATTCATTGCTGGACCTCTCCCAAGTGGGCACGTAAGCATGATGGCTCGCTAGACCACCCTGCTACTGTAGGTCGACCAATTCATTGCTGGACCTCTCCCAAGTGGGCACGTAAGCATGATGGCCTGCTCGACCAGCCTGCTACTGTAGCACAAGGCTTAGCAACTTATATATTAATAGTAATATATATATATATATATATATATATAACGCCCTGAGATTACCCTAATAATCTGAAATTCCAATACTCATATTACAGTTAAATTTTTGATTTAAAAATACCTCTAACATTTTTCTTAAAAAAAAATATATACTTCTACAAAAAAAATTAACATATACAAAAGGGTAATTACGTCTACACCCCCTGAGGTTTGGTGTAATTACCGATACACCCCCTGACATTTGACTATTTACAATTAGGCCCTCTCCACGTTAGCGCTGTTAACAAATAACCCCTTCCGTTAGTGGCCATTAGGGTTTATGGCTGCAGACGTTAGTTTATATTTGTAAACTTCCGAAAATACCCTCAATGAAAGGGAAATTAATTGGCATGTTTTTTTTGACTCTTTTGCATGATCATAATACCCTTGCGGGGGCAAATGTAATTTTCAAAAACTTTGAGGGGTGTAAATATAAATTTTGAAAAAAATCAACAAATTAAACAATAAAATAATTCTATTAAAAATAAAATTTATCGCATATTAAAATATAAATATAAATTATATTATTAATTTTATAATTTTTATAATAAAAAATTTTATTTTTTCTGAATTTTTATTCTTTCTACATTGTTTTTTTAATTTTTCCCCCTTCTTTCAATCTAGCACCCCACCTCCAACCACAACCACCACCCCGATCACAGTCGCCGCCACCACCACCCCTCCGCGCCTGCTACCACCCCTTTATAGATGAGAGAAGAGATCGAGAGGGAGAGCAATAGATCGAGAGGGAGAGAGAGAATGCGAGAAAGAGAGAGAGGAGAGATGTTCACCACTACCACACCGCCCATAGCTGCTGCCCTCTACCACCACCACACCACCCACGGCCACCGCCTAGATGAGATGAGGGATCGAGAGTGAAGAAGATAAATCGAGAGAGAGAGAGAGAAAATACCTAGAAACTTGTAGAGGGAGGGAGGAGAAAGGGAGAGACGGTGGCGGCGGCGGCCGATGTGGGTGGAGAGGAAAGAGAATAAATCAAAGAGAGAGAGAGAGAGAGAGAGAGAGAGAAAGATAAATCAGATCCAGAAAATGGTAGAGTGAGGGAGGAGAAAGGGAGCGGCGGCGGGATAGGGTTGGGTGGGGGAGGAGATGGGCGGCGGGTGACGGGATGGGGGCGGCGGGCGACGGGGGGGGGGGGGGTGGGGGAGGAGATGGGAGGCGGGCGACAAGATGGGGCCGGCGAGCGACGGGGTTGGGTTGGGTGGGGGAGGAGATAGGCGGGGGCGACGGGATGGGGGCGGCGAGCGTGGGTTGGGGTTGGGTTTGGGTTGGGCGAGGGAAGAGGTAGAAGAAAGAGAGACGGCTGAAGAGATGAAGAAGAAGAGAAAAGGAAAAAAAAAAAAAAGAAAAAGAAAAAAGGAGAGGAAGAAAAAAAGGGGAGAAAAAAGGAAAAAGGAAAGAAAAAGGAAAAGAGAATGAGGGGCATTTTTGTCAACCCACAAAACCCTTTTTTTTTATTTTTTCAATTTTTTTTGGTACAAATATTTAAGGGCAGTAATGTCTTTTTCATAAAACCGTCAGGGTTTCAAATTAAATCTTTGAATAGGGGGTCTAATTGTAAATAGTCAAACGTCAGGGGGTGTATCGGTAATTACACCAAACCTCAAGGGGTGTAGATGTAATTATCCCTATACAAAATGAATAGGTTTTTGTTATATTGACCTGGTCAATTAACGTCAATTTTGTAATTAGAACATGCTTAATGGGTTTAATTATTATTATTATTATTATTATTATTATTATTTTGTGAAATGTGTTTAGTTTGTAAAATTACAATTTAACCAATTTGGTTTGTAGTAGTGCAACAATTAAAAGGGTAAAATTGGTTCACACAAAGTTGGTATCATAACTAACTTTTAATTTATATTTATACTATTATAAAAAGAAAGCTATTTTTGTCTTATAAATGTCGGTTATTTATATGATTTTACATAATTTTTCCTTCAATTTTATGTGAAATAAATAGAGATATGTAAAATTGTGGCTAAAATTAAAAATTCATATGAAATCGATTCAATTCGGATAACAAATTTTGATGTGCCAATTTTATATTTTTAATTAGTAAACACATGCAACAAATAAGTAAATAAAAAGTTCAATATTGTAATATTACATCCAATTTAAAAAATCCATGTTCGCAATCCACAAACCACTTTCTACAAGTACAATTGCTTGGTTTTTTTTTTTTTTCTTTTTGTGTTTATTCTTTATCATGTAATTTTATTTCATATAATTATTTTATTTCTAAATTATTATAATTTAATAAATTATTTCAAATAATTCTTAAAAAAAGTATTCTTATAAAAGAAATTTAATAATAGGGCGAATTACAAAAACCTCCCCTAAAGTTTGGCGAAATTACAGAAAACCCCTTAACTATTGAAAATTACCAATACCCCCTGAGGTTTGCACAAATTAACAAAAAACACCCTCCGTTAGGGTTCCGTTAAAAAATTATGTAATTTTTCTAAAATACCCTTGTTCAATATTTTATTAATTATTGGTTACAATGATGTATTACAAATACCTCCCCTGAGGTTTGCTGAAAATACAAAAAAAAAACCCTTCAAGTATCAGAATTTACAATACACCTCCTAAGGTTTGCTAACCTAACAAAAAACTCCTACCATTAGGGTTTGTTAATTTCATGACTAAGAGGGGAGAAAACAATTATGTTTGTTTTTCCTCAAGGCTTTCATGATTGTTGGGGATTTTTAAGATGTATATTTTACAAATTTCCGACATAGAAAGGCTGTCGACGTTCCCAATTTCTGACTTGAGGGGTTTTTTGTAATTTTACCAAACCTCAAGAGGTTAGTTTGTAATTTCACCAAACCTCAAGGTAGGTTTTTGTAATAAAACATTAAGGGTAATTTTGGAATTTTAGCCCTCCATTAACTATTACATAATTTATGCAAACCTCAGGAGGGTATTGGTAATTTCGAATAGTTAAGGATTTTTTTTGTAATTTTGTCAAACCTCATGGGAGATTTTTGTAATTCGCCCTTAATAATATATTTATATTTTCATCCTAAAAAAATTTAAGTACTAAATTAAAATATATATTTTTTATATTTTGCACACACGTAGAGTGCGCAGTGTTGCTAGTTATTATAAAAAGAAAGTTATTTTTTTCTCACAAATGGCAAATTTTTATGTAATTTTACAAAAATTGCCCCTTTACTTCTATGTAAATAAATAGAGACATAAAAAATTATGGCTAAATTGAAAATTTTCATGAAATCGATGCAATTCGGATATCAAATTTTAATATGTCAAATTTATCCTTTTAATTAGTAAATACAAACAATAAAGAAGCAAATCGAAAGGTCACTATTGTAAAATTATATCCAATTTAAAAACTTATATTCCCAACCCACAAACCACTTTCTCTTTGGAAGTTGAAATTCATTTTTAATAACCAAAGTTCTTTTAATTTGAAAATTAATGCTTTTGACGCTCTCTTGCTCTCACACACAAACAAAATACTTTCTCTCATCATTTATTCAACCTTTTCTTCTTTTTTTTTTGTGTATATTTCTTTGTCACGTAATTTTATTGTATATAATTACTTTATTTTTAACTTATTATTAGTTTAATAAATTATTTCAAATAGTTCTTAAAAACTATTCTCATAAAAGAAATTTAATAATATATTTATATTTTGATCCTAAAATAATTTAAGTATTAAATTAAAGTATATATTTTTTATATTTTGCACATGCATAAAGTGTGCGGCACGGCTAGTGTAGAGAAATTTCCAATTTTGTCCACAATTTTGTATCTCCATATTTAATTGATTGAAAATAGAGGGGTAAATTTTGTAAATTTACCAAAATAGCCGCCATGTGAAATACAAAGTAGCTTTCTTTTTATAATAGTACAGATATTTCAACAATTACGATTTACTATATTGTGTTAACACGGGCTAATTTCCATCAATTTTTTAACAGGTGGCACAACGTGTCATCCTAAGAATAATTTATACATACGGTAATGTGGTATTTATGCTAAAGATTTGACGAAAATTGTCTCGAATGAAATAATATGAGAAAAGTTATATTTTGTGAGACACAATACGAGAAAATCGTAATTATTAAAATACAGTTAAAAAAAATCGTACATTATGTGCCAACATTTGCAAATTTCCCTTAATGTTTGTTACGTTGATGGATTCAACGATCAGTATCTTAATTCATAATAATAAATTCATTAAACTTATTCAAATATTCTCCTCATAAGGATTGTTCTCGACTTTATAAGATTTCTGATAAAAAAATATTGATCCCTAAAGATTCTCCAACTATTTAACTTGCTAGCTAGTGTAGTCTTCTCCTAAAACTTTTAAATGAGCAAGAAATAAATCTCACTTACATACATGTTTTACATGACTCCAAATTTCATTTTTTAATGCAGGAGCTTTTCAAAATCATTCTTTTAATTACAATAATAGTATGATAGGGTTTGAGCCCAAAAATATGCGATTTTTTTAATTTTTGGAATAGGTTAATTTTGTAGGTGTATCAAAATTAATTTCGAACTTAGTCATTTTGAAAGAATCAAGTCGGTCCGCACTAAGATGCGGGCCAAGGCTAAATACTTCCAAATAAGGCACTTAATTTATGGCCCGCCCGATCAAGTAAAACTGTGATGTACAAAGTAAAAATCATGTGCTCAAAATGAAATTGCAAGAATTAGCACCCTGTCAGGAGGTTCTGGGGAATTATGGTGACATGGCTAAAAATGTGAAAGTTTGGCACAACCAAAATGCCAAAAAAAAAGGGGCATGTGTTGAAAATACATTGTCTATCCGAGGCTCAAAATTCAAATAAGGTAGCTCTATCCCAAATACGGTGGAAAGTCTTGTGGAGGTTTGAGCCATGTAAAGGGAGATGCGCCTACAGAGCAAAGACAATTTATGCTTACTAATCAAATCAACAACAACTTCACTCGAGAAATCTATACTTTCTCGAATTTTAGGTTTGAATGAACCAAGATTAGTTTTTTCAAAAGTTAGAAAATCGCTACGTGAGAATTTATAGACATGTACATTTCACTCGAGGTGGAATTTTCAGTGTGTCTTCTCTGTATTGTCACTAGGTGATAGCCATCACCCACCCTATTGAAATGAAATATCAATGTGGTTTAGTGGTATCGTGCATTCATGCCAAGCGTAATGCCTTTGGAATTGGAGTTAAAGTCCATCAATGTTTGTAGGGCATTACATGTCTTTTAATACACTTGTGTGTAGCCATCGTTCGAGCCATCAATGCGCTTATTTGTAACCAGAGTCTGTAAGGTCTTTCAATGCATTTTTTTGTAGTCATGGCTCGTGTTTGTAGCAAAAGTCTGTAATATCCGTTTCGAATATTATCATCTTTCAATGCAATTCCTCATTTCCTTTTTTTATAAGCTTTCAGTACCTTTTGTGGACTAAATTTCTAAGTCCTACACTAAATAGTTAGAGACTCAGTGGTGGTGTTTGCTTACTCTGGTTCGATCGTTCTAATTAAGTAAAGGCGCAATTTACAATTCACACTCATAATTTATATCGAATCTTTACATTGTATGCTAATTACATACTGGTACACTCGCGCACAACACGAAATCGCATTCTGTAGTGAATGCTTACACTCGTTGACTCGATGAGTGCGAATTTTGAGCAAATAGATAAACTAAAAAAATCACTATTTTTGAGTAAATTATATAATGATTCAGAAATCTTTCATGTTTTTAATTAACTTCAATTGAAACTTCACAACAAAAATGGTTTTAAGTGTTTTAATGATTAATCCTTCAAAATTTAGGAACGAAGCAAGAAAGATTTGTTTGGAGGGTGAGATTAAATTAATATAAAATATCAAAGGTTATTATTTTGAAGAAGTAAACTTTATATATTTTTTTAAAAATACATATAATATTTAATTCGGCATGAACTTGAGGGAAGTGCCGAAGTGGGCAACCGCACCCCCAAAAACCTAAAGGAATTTCCATATTTGGTGATATATAAATGACTTATTTTTGAAATGATTTTTTTTTTCAATTCCTTTAAAAGTTGACTAATAGATAAAACAAACAGATTATTGAAAATCAAACTAGGTATAACTTATTAAAGTAAATTAACTAAAATATTCCCCAATATTACAATTTTATTAAGCTAACTGATTTAACAAAAATACAACTCTAATTTTAATTTTATTTTTTTCTATTAAAAATTTCCAAATTGATATAAATAGTGGCAAAGAGGCCCAATGAAGAACCCTACTGCCAACTGCGGAGCATCAGATCCATTAATCCCCACTTTCCCATTTCAAAGCAAAAGCAAAAAAATAATAAACTAATCCACAAACAACTCTATCGACACTTGCGTCCATTGCCGGGTTTTGGCTTATCTTAGTCACAGAGAGAGAGAGAGAGAAGTTTCTTATTACGGGTGAATTCTCTCATATTTATTACCAAGTTTGGTGGTTTAAGCTTAAAGACAAAAAGCAAGTAAAAGAGGAAAACAAGTCCGAGATAGGATGGTGAAGATCACGGCGTTGATGGTGCTGAAATGCACTCCGGAGGGCTCGGATCCGGTTATATTGGCCAACTCATCGGATCTAGGCAGTTTCGGGTTTTTTCAACGGCCTAGCGTGAGGGAGTTCATCGTTTTCGTGGGTCGGACTGTAGCTAAACGAACACCCCCCGGCCAGCGGCAGTCGGTGCAGCATGAAGGTTCGATCGGCCATGGCTCTTTGAGTTTTCAAAGTTTTATGTGTTGTTTGGTTCCTTTTTGGTTTGTTTGAATGCGCGATTATGCGGAATTCGTTGATTTTAGGGGGGGTTATGCTTGGTGTTGATTTGCGTCGGCTAGGTTTTTATTTGAATTATTTGTGGTTTGGTTGTTTTGGTTCCCGTTTTTTCATTTGTTTTTGCAAGTTTTGATTTTGATCGCCTGGGTTTTGTAGGGATCTTTATTCTTGGGGATTGCATTATTGATGTTATTTGGGTTTTCTGAGAGATGACTTGGGAATTTTCTATTTCAATTTTCTGGATCTTTTACTTGTTAAATTTCTTTTGCACTTGGAGTCTTTGAGCTGCTTTCCCGATTTGATAATTGTGTTTCTATGTGTTGAATTGATCATTCAGTGGAAATGATTTTGCTTTGTGACTGTTCGGTTTTTAACTTGAATTGTGACTGAGAAAATCTCAGTTCTGCTTTATTGCTTGTTGATCTATTTCCTAGGCATGCTTGATTGGTGCTTTAACAAGCTGGCATTCTCTAATCATACATTTTCAACATTCTAAGCAAAGTACCATGATGGTTTTGAGAGATTAGTGAGAGGACAGTGGGAGACGGTTCCCAAGCTTAAAGTTGTCATTACCATTGCCGGCTGTCTGCTGCCAATGGCTTAGATAAACTGCAGTGTATGTGGCAGTGTATGTGCTCATAGATGTCTTTGTGTATATTTGTCGTAGTCATTGGATATGAGAGAAAGTGAGAGACAAAACTCATCTTGTGTGGATAAATCAATGGGGATGGGTAGGTTGCGAAATAGAGTGCAGCTCTATCCATTTTTTGTTCACCCAAGGGGGGCGATGTCAAGCCTGATCCATGAAAGGGTGAAAATTGGTTATTTCATTTAAACCAGGAGACAAATTGGACAAGCAGATGGACATTAGGGTAGAGGACTATGGTGGAATTTGAAGATAATAACTTTCCTTGTTCTAAGATAATATTTATTGTTCATCTACCACGTAAAACTTGTTTCGTATACAAATTGCACCAAAATCTTATGTTTATAAAACACCCATATGAGGTAGGGTGTTATAACTTTCAGTTCAGAATAGCCTTTATGGTATGATTGACTTTTTACTTTTAGTGTGCTCTAGGATTTTTGAAGCATTTGTTGCAAGTTCTGCCGTAAGCAGACATGTGATAAATTGCAGGAAATACTGACCTAGTTAAAGTTTTGTAGCTCATGGCTCTGATTTTACTTAAGATATTAAGCTAAGCTAAGCCAAGCCTGTTGAATTCTGCTCCTTGTCGCTATTAGGTTTTCTCCTGTTAGGTGAGATTGTTCAAGTCTATAAACCTTTAAAGGAAAAAGGAAAAAAAGAAAAGAAAATTTCCATTACAACTTTGGAGAATATCGGTGGAATTGCTTGGCATAAGTTTTTGCCATATGTTGGTTGGTAGGAGTATATAATGCTTTTAGGGCCAACGACATGTGACCTATTATAGCTGACCAAGAGGAGTGTTGGGAAGATCATTAGAACCTAATCTCTGCTGATAGTCGATTATTTATTTGCATTTGTAACTTGGTGTTTTTACATGCTGGGACTAGGGACTGCTGGATTAACCTTCTTGCATCTGTTAAGTTCATCTTCGTTGATCATATTTGATAGAATCTTGCTACTCGATTAGAAGACTGATTTGAATTAGATGGATAACGAAGTGATGTCAAGCTGTTTGTGGAATAGTTCAGTTGGTGTTCCAATTGTACCCAACATCTCTACAAGCTTAATAGATGAACTTTCCAAAAAATTGACATCTTCTTTGGTTCATTTCTAATCAGAATACAAGGTTCATTCTTACAACCGGAATGGCTTGTGTGCGTTGGGTTTTATGGATGACCACTATCCTGTCCGAAGTGCATTTTCATTGCTCAACCAGGTAGGAAGGCCCTGTTTGGCGCACACTATACTAAAAGCCTTTGATTTTCATGGGGTTTTCTCCTTTTGACCAATTATTAAGTTGCAATAAAGTATCTGTCATTTGGTAGGTCTTGGATGAATATCAAAAGAACTTTGGTGATTCGTGGAAAACTGTTCAAGCTGATAAAACCGACCAATGGCCCTACCTAAGTGATGCGCTGACCAAATTTCAGGTATCTTTCTGCAATCTTTTAGGAAAATTGGTTCTCGTATATTCATCATTGAGAATGATTTGTCATATTTTCTTCACCGAGTACAATGTGCTGTGTTTCCATTTTTATATCTCATAGTTTCTTGATTTCTTGCTTTGCAACTGTTAGGACCCTGCTGAGGCTGACAAACTCTTGAGAATTCAGCGGGAGTTGGATGAAACTAAAATTATTCTTGTAAGTACTCCTCTCTAACTCTGTGCAAAGCCTTCATTAACTGTAGAGCTTTTCACATCTTATTGACTGTTTTGAGTTTGATTTTTAGCTCACATTTATTAATTCCCACCTAAGGTCAAATGCCTCTTCTATTTACTGTTTAAATTGGTAAGATATTTACGTATATTTTCTAAGTCAAGGAAAAAGTAAAGAAGTTGAAAAAGACATAAATAGAAACAGAGGATTAAGCTCAACTGTAAAATCTATTCTAAGTGCTTCATGGCTCTTGCTGATTTCTCCTAGCTTGTTGAGGTTTGATACTATTTACTTCATTATGTGTGAAATGTGCTTCTTGCTGATTTCTGCTAGTGTATGGAGGTTGAGATAATACATATTTGTGATTTCATGAATTTGGTCTAAGGATTACTTATCACAGGAATTGCCGTTGAGTAGTTGACATTTCATTAGTTGGAGACGATCACATTATGTCAGTTATACTGCTCACTGTGGGCATGACATAGGCTGAATCTGTACATTTTGGGTTTGCTCAGCCACTCATTTGTTATACTAATGTATAATCCTAGTGAATTTGCTCAAGATTCAGAAGTACTCTTAAGTTCAATTTGCCTTTTCTTGGATCATTTCATCTATTGGAGACGAGTCAGTTTTATTCTTGGATTAGTGGATATGTTAGAATTATGCTATTACTCCTGATTATGCTGCAAATAAATAGTTTCAATTCATCCTGCTGTATTATATTAAGACAAGAACCTGGCTTAAGAGCCAATGGGCCCCTTTCCCTTCGAATCAGAAGCATATTGTGTAGGCATGTAAGAATCAATTGTTTATTTCATGTAAAATCCGAAGTGGGAAGCATCCAGGAAGAGACAAGATTATGCAGATGTTCTGCTTTATTGTAATGTTGCACATGCATGATAGACCAGAAGAGAATGATCTAAATAAGGATTAAAAAATCAATTGTGTAGTAATAAAGTGTGTACCTAGAACCTGGTTTAATGGAACATAGGATTTCATGGTGGAAATTAAGAACTTGGGCAATGCATTCACAGAGTGCTTGTATCTTTTGGTGTTGGTGCCTGGTTTTTGTAAATGGAGAAAAAAACACTAATTTTTTTCGGTTCTGAATCAAAGGCAAATAAACTGTCTTCTGCATAGTCAATCTTTTTAATAGGAGTGAGTTGTTCCATGAAAATTTTGATAGGAAAACTGAGTGTTACTTCTTTCACTTGTTTGCCCAACTCTGCTACCTGCGTCAGTAGATCCTATTTGTGTATTCCTCCACTCTATGTGCTATATTGAAGATTTACACCTGTAATCTGTTGCTATTTGCTACTTGATTGAGCTAGTATATGCACAGCATAAAATTTTCATCACTGGGTTTCTTGAGTTGTTTATTTTCTCTGAAGTGCAGATAAACAGTGTATTGGTTATGGTGCATAATGTTTGTAAAATGACTAAAGGTGTTCCATGTGGTTATTACCAGAGTTTAAATTGCAGTCCTAATTATTAAGCTGCTTAAATAAGTTTTAGAAGCCTAAGTTGAGAAGGTTTGAAATGTTCATCTCCAAGTGGATGTGTCTTTAGTGGCTTTTGGATATTTACAAATGGATGCTAATTGTATCGGCAACAGTCAAGTAGTTACCTAAATCCCTATATTTATAGATAAACCAATAAGCTTGAGCTTTGGATATTCAGAATGCTATGAACTGTTGAATTAAGCAGTGATTCCAATTGATACATCAATGTTTCTCGTTTTTGGTTTCTTTGTTCCTCCTGATTAACTCTGTTAGTCAACATAATATATATTTGGCCTTTGTCTCAGCACAAGACCATCGACAGTGTCCTAGCACGAGGTGAGAAGCTGGATAGTTTGGTTGATAAGAGTTCAGATCTCAGTGCAGCTTCGCAGGTTTGTTTTTCTATTCACAATCTATGTGGCGTACTTCCGTTTTATGTGTAGATAACTGGTGAACCACATACACTTGGTATTACCTTTTTTCTAGTTCGGTTATGGATTCACAAACTATAATTGGCAAATTTGTATTTTTGCCTTAGAGTTTGGATCTGTGATTCCCTTGGATCTGTTTGATAATTTCTAAGAAATTTATTTATTCATGATTACAGTAGAAATTTTTGAATTCTATGTCTTGTGGGTTCTAGCTGCTGCTGATTCTGGCATAAAAGATATACGAGTTGCTTGAGCTCAAAGAAGGCTTGATCTTGAGCTCAAGCTTCAGTTTGCTTGATAGGTGACAACCTCAGTTTGATCTTCATATTTGAGCTCAAGGCTGAGCTTAATTTGTATGGACTTGTAAAGCCCAAGATCCACCTGAAAACATTTAAGTCGTGATCGAGCTCAATGTGGACACTTTCGAAAGGTCTAGCCAAGTTTGACTCATTTGCACCCCTAGTAGGAACTTGTGTGTGCTTCCTCATGATATGCTTCAATTAGTGACTAGTCTTCAGCCTGGATTATAGAACAATAATAGCATACATCTTGTTGACATAAAAAAACTTGGTTCTTGGCAAGAGTAATATTCACTTCCTGAATGTGCAATTGTTAGGGCTTTCAAATTTTTACCTACTCTGTGGTCATTTCTGATGCTAGTTCCTGAAATTTTTGAACAGATGTTTTACAAGCAGGCGAAGAAAACCAATCAATGTTGTACGATCTTGTAAATGCTTCGGAATGAAAGGAGGGTTCATCTCTTATAATATGTGGCTTATCTATTCTGTTGTTAAATATGAATATTGATAGTGTTGTTTATATCATTTATATAATGTTGTGAGGTCGAAATCGAAAATCTTTTTTGGTTCTTCTCTTGTATCTTTGTGTTGCACTGTGAAAAGGAGAACCATGTTGGCCAATGCCAGTGGTTATATGTTGTTACAATATGATTACAATGTGCTGTTTAGAGATTCAATCAGCTTGTACGTTGATTGCTATTCAGATGGATAATATATCTAATTATGTGATCATTTGTTTCAGCTCAAGCTCAAGAAGACCATTTATTATTTGTCTTTGTTGGATAATGTTCTTTCTTTGTTTCGTTTCATAGAGCTTACAGCATGCATATATGAATTGAGCTTCATTTCTGTTTCTTGCCCTGCAATTATCCAGTTCAAAGGATCACCAATGCATGTAAACAAGCTATTACTCTAGAAATAGAGAAACAAACTAATATATGGTGAGAAAACAAAGCACATGCATGAGAATCGAACTCATAGGGCCTCAATCATTGCCGCCAGTGCTAGGTTATGGAGTCGTAGGATTGCTTTTAGGATTTGGATACCCCGAACTTCTTAAATGTTTTGGTTTTTCAACTTTAATCATGGATATTCTTATAATTGTAGTAAAAATGAAGGAAAATACAAAAACTATGTATTGAATATGCATGGAAGATATCGCAACTACTTGAGACTTATGAAAAATAATACTAAAGAAGTAATAAGAATCACTTAATCTCAATATTATAAACTAATCTCAAGTTAATAATGTACCATTATTTAATGAAATTACCCCTAATGTATGTGAACAATGGCAAAATCTTTGAATTTCAGTGGAAAGATATTTTACATGGGTGAATGGTCGATTTTGCTCTTCCATGTAATGGCATATGCCCTAAATGTCATCGGGCTCGGAGCTAAGGTGTGTCATCGATCAATTGAAAAAGGTTAGGTGGTATTTTTATGTAACACAAATGATGAGGATAAAGTACAAGTGACCTCAAATATTGGGGTTGTATGTAATTTACCACAATAAAAGGGAAAAGTACATCTAAGTTTCCTGAGGTTTGCCAAACTTAAAAAGGGAAAAAGGTGTACTCAGGTCCTCCGTAGTTTGCTAAACTAGCACGTTAAATCTTATATTTTTTAATTGTTTTAGCCCTATAATTTTAAATATCAAGTTTAAAAGACCTTCCTAATCATCGATTTAGTACACACGCATTTTGTGCAAATTAGCCTTTGTTTTTATAGGCAGAATGATAATTTTTCCCTTTGTCATTCAAATGTTTACACAACCTTTTCTGTTTTGGTTTTTTTTTTTAACCAAACATTTTTTTATTTTTCTAAAAATAATTGCATTTTTGGTAAAAAAAAAAAGAGAAATAATTACGTTTATTTGTCTTTTAACCAGTAAGCATCACCACCGTTGTCGCCGTCCACCAGCGCCACCGTCCAGTCCACCACGAGAGAGATTGAGATAGAGAGACTCGCTGAGAGAGAGAGAGAGAGAGAGAGAGAGAGAGAGAGGGAGAGACCTCCATGCCTTTTGCCATCGCCACTCGATAGACACAGAGAGATATCAAGAGAGAGAGAGAAAGAGAGAAAAAGGTCAACGAGGTGATAATGAGAAGAAAAGAGAGATGGAGGCAGCAACGACAACGATGGTGGTGGCTTGGCTTGGCATGCATTAGAGAAAAGAGGGAGAGGAGAGAGATCGTGAAAAAGAGAAAAAAAAAGAAGATATTTTTTAAAGAGAAAATTGCATTTTTTTTTCTCTTTCTTTTCCTTGTTTTCACCAACATTTTGTGTATACATATAGATACATAGTTGTGTTCATTAAAAATAAATTCAAAAAATAATATAAATATTTTCTTAAGTTTTGTTTAAAAATTTAATATTCTTGCACTTATTTATGTATATAAATGTATAATCATAGTAAATAAATATTATTTATAAATAATTATATTTTTGTGTATGTATATTATTTTATACATAATTATATTCATAATTCATATATACATATATATATATGTGTGTGTGTGTGTGTGTTTTATTTTTATTTTGAGAAAATTGCATTTTTAGTTCCATAAGTTGACCCACTTTTAATTTTGATCCCAGTCTTTCAACATTACAGACATTGTATCCTGTAAGTCACTTTTTTTTGCGATTTTAGTCCAGAAAGGGGATTTTTGTTAACTTTTAACTGGAAAATGGCAAAATTGACGTCAGGATAATTGCAATTTACCCTCTGTGTTCATCAAAATGTACAAAAACACCCCAAAAGTTTACTTTTTTTTTTATTTTATACTAACTTTTGTTTAAAATAAACACACACACACACACACACACATATATATATATATATATGAATTATGAATATAATTATATATATAAAATAATATACATACACAAAAAATATAATTATTTATCAATAATATTTATTTACTATGATTATACATTGATATACATAAATAAGTGCAAGAATATTAAATTTTTAAACAAAACTTAAGAAAATATTTATATTATTTTTTGAATTTATTTTTAATGAACACAACTATGTATCTATATGTATACACAAAATGTTGGTCAAAATGAGGAAAAAGAAAGAAAAAAAGATTCGAGAATTTGTTGGTGAAAAATATAGATCTAGCGAACAGTGATGGCGGCATTTGTGCATGGTTGTATTCACCATGGTGACCAGTGTTTGGTTTTCCTTGTTTGATGGTGGCGATATCGACAACATGGTGTGGTGAGTGAGAATTGGTATGGGAGTATGGTGGTGGGATGAGGGAAGATTATGAACAATTTTTCTTTTCTTTTCTTTTTCCTAGTTCTTCTGTTTTGGTTTTCTTCATTTTTTTTATTTTTCTAATTAGTTTTTTCTTTATTTTGAAATAAGAAAACGTATTTATTTTTATTCTTTTAAAATTGGATATAAACAAACTATTAAATTTATTAATATATAAAATGAAATATAGAGAAAGTATAAAATACGTGTATAATACATCTTGTTATATTATATATATAAATTGTTATATGTCTTATTTATGTATGTTTTATATTGTATTAATTTAGTTTTAACATCATTTCATATGTATATATAAAAATGAAATTTTGTAAATATATTTGTTTTTTGTATTTTTATTTATTATTATATTTATATTGTCTAGCTATTTATATATGCTTCTATATATTTTAAGTAAAAGTTAATATAAAATAAGAAAAGTAAAGTTTTGGGAGAGTTTTGCACATTTTGATAATCATAGGGGGTGTTTTTGTACATCCTGATGAACACACGGGGTAAATTGCAATTATCCTAATGGCTTCCGTTAAAAGTTAACGAAAATCCCCTTTTGGGACTAAAATTGCAAAAAAAAAAAGTGACTTACGGGATGAAATTTTGTTTGTATATAAAAGGATAAGTTCATCAATTTAATTAAAAATATGATAAATCTGATAAAGGGGACAACGAACAAATTTTAAAATCATTGAATTTTTTAAATCAATTAAAAAGAAAAAAAGAGTTTAGCAGTGCTAGTTTTAAAAACTGTAGGGGATCTGAATGCATTTTTTCAAAATAAAAAGAATTAAGAGTTGTAACGACTGCATCATTATATTTTTAGCTATTAAGAGGGTCATATGGTAAAGTGACGTGCTATGATCAGTCCTTCAAATTATGTCAAATTTATCTATTAACTCTCCAATAATCTTTTGTTATATTGTTTGAATTGGAGGTACACCCTTGCCAATATTCAGTTGGGAAAAGAGAATATCATACGCACATACTGGACAAAAGTGGTTGCAATTTGACAAAAAAAGAGAGTATAATAGCCATTTTTTTTTCTCCTTTTATGCGAAAAGTCCAAATATATGACATTTTCCTTTGAGGTGCAGGCTAGTTGAACCAATTCAAAGAATTTTGTCAACATAAAATGCATATCTATACTATTGTATATTTGAAGGGGTAATTTCATTAAAATGTGTAATTTTGATCAAATTTTTAATTTTTACAATTTTGAATTATTTTTAATTAATTAGAATGAATTGTTTTTTTTTTTCAGTGGTTAAGAACGCATTGCTTGATTGGTTGGTATTAATTGTAGATTTTTTTAATTTTCTCTCATTATTATTTAAATCCACCAACTATTCATAATTCTTTTTTAATACTTTACGTAAAATCTCTCTCTCTCTCTCTCTCTCTCTATATATATATATATATATATATCTCACACACACGCACACACACGCCCACACAGACATAAAAGTAGAATAATAACGTTGAATAAAAATATATATAGGAGTTTTTTGTTAACTTGATTTCAAAATACAGAGTTCGTCGTTAATAATTTGGTCCCAATTTTTGGACAATGCCTAAACTAGTCCCACTTGATAATTTTATTTCTCCAAACTAGATCTGCCATTAGAAAACTAGTTGGAATCGCATATGTGCATGACTTGCACATGCCATTCCCTTTATTTTTCTAATGGTGGGACTAGTTTGGAAAGATAGTTATTGAATATGACTAGTTTGGAAAGAGAAAATTATAGAATAAGAATAGTTTGGGCATTTTTATAAAATTGAGACCAAATTCACGACTAATTTTGTATTTTGAGACCAATTTAGTGATAAACTCAATTAATTGTAGATTTCTTGTAATGTTCTTTTAATACTCTCTCTCTCTCTCTCTCGTGCGCACGCATGCACACACACACACACACAAGGACATAAAAATAGAATAAATAATTTTGAATATAACGTATATGGATTAGTAAAATTCTAATTAAAATATTGTAATGCCATCAAATTAGCTATAATTTAAGAAATATTAGAAATGCCAATGTGAAAACAATGTCATGTATAGCAAATTTCTCATAAAAAATTAGAAAAAGCATTGAATTAAAAGAATATTTTTAATATGATATTTCATATAACCAAATTAAATTATACTTTTAAAAAGATTAAACAAAAATATGGAGACAATACTGCATATAATATATATTTTTACCTTTTTTTATCTTTATCTTCTTTTTATATGGTATTTAACGAAAATTTTATTATATAACTTTTCTTTGTTCCTTGTCGTGTCGTTGTTTTCAATTTTTTTGGTATTAAATTTTCGGCGCATTTAATTTTTATTTATTTACTGTTCTTTATTGTGTCTTTTTGGATTCTATTATTTCACTTTGTGGTCATTAGATGTAAATTGTTTTGCATGTAAATTATATATAATTATAGCTACAAGCCAATATTATGCTTATTATTCTTACAATTTTGAGAAAAATAATTTTTTAGTCCTCTAACTCTACCACTTTTGGGTTTTGGTCCTTCCAGTAAGGTGATTCAAATTTTTGTCCTCTAATTTAAGAAAAATGACATTTTTCGTTTGATTTTTCCGAAAAAGTTCGATCTCACCGGAAAAATGCATTTGTGTCTGATTTTTCATTTATTCGTTCTACAATTTATCTATGTTTTATGAGCCACTCTATAAATAATAATGAGAATTGCGCATTAATTCAACCAATAGTAAGACATAAAATAAATGTGCTAATTTTTTCCTTTATTATTTTAAATGGTATTCATATCAAGATATATTAGGAGTTTCAGAATAAGTTTTCTTTATTATACATTCATTATGTATTAACATGAAACTTGAGGCTAAATATATTTAAAATACCAAGAGGTTCTTGAAAATATTGATACATAATAACTTTTTAATCTATTCTATTGATCAAAATATATTTTCTTTTTAGATTTGTGATTCATTTACTTTTTCATCTTATCTTTTGTAAATTTATAATAATTAAATTTAATATATATATATTTATTAATTATGGACAATATTATATATTTAAAATAATACCGTTTGTAGCACGAGTTTTACGCTGTTATAACATAAGGAAAGGTCTTATCAATCGTTTCTTTATATTGTATAATAATTTGATTGATTGTAATAAATCATTTTTTATTTAAAATATTAGTGTAATTGATTGTTATGATTGACTGTAGGAAATTGTTCTACATTTATAATATTGATTGTAACATAAAAGAAAAGAAAAGAAAAGAAAAAAACACTTGTCCTTTTCATTTTATATTTGCGAAGGTATGAGTAATTATATATTTAAAACATAGAACCTCATTTTATCACTACTAAAACGGAAATTCAACATATTTTTGTGACATTGTTTGAAAAATGTCTCTGCAGTCTAGTAATTGAAGTTCATATACGAAAAGTGTTACTATAAGTAAACTTTATAAAAAAAAATAAGTTTGAAGTGTCTCAAGAAGCTTTTAGAGCACCTAAACATGCGATATTTTAACCAATGTCATAAAATCAAAAGTGTTACGATTTCCTCTTATAGCGATAATAGTGGTGTTACAATTGAATATTTTTCTAGTAATTTACGTGATAGTGTTTTACTAGATTTCATGTTTTATTTGCACTCCGTTTTGTTGGTTTGTGATGCTTAAATTGTAAAATTCACCGCATCGTTGTATTTTAATTGATTTAGGATATATAAAAGTGGTGAAAATTACTTGGAAAGAGTTCAATTAAAGTGATTCATGGATGTGGTTTTGCTAGAAGAAAAGAGAAGAAACGAAGGTGACCGTGGTTTTCATTTTGAGGGATAAAGAAGATTCATTCATTCAACAAATGTGCACTTTTGATAAGCGCGGTCGTGCCTTAAATTGAGATCATCCGCATAATTTGCTATATTTCTTCCTTTTTAGTACAAATCTTGGTTAGCAAGTTTTGTACTCCCTTTAGGTCTTTATTCTATGTTTAGAGAGTCTTATATATACATGTTTAGCCATAATTTTCAGACTCTATCTTAGTTTTTAGTTTTAATTTTAAATTTCCAACTCTTTTGTTCTTTCAAACTTTGTTCGTGGCCTTGCATGGCTGAATCTCTTTTATTAGTCAATGTTTAATTTAAGTTAAACATTATTCGCATGGATTACGTTAGTCGGTTTGCTGGCTATGATTGGATCTTTCTATTTTGTAAAGCTGTAACCGAGTTAAATCCTATCATTTGATTGTGGTATTCGTTAATTATGGATTATTTATGGTGTTTGCATATTTAATTTATAATTAAGAAAAGATTAGGTTAGGAGAGTTTTCTAAAGAGTTATCCTTGAATTGATGAATTGAGTTATCCTTGAATTGATGAACAATTTCATACACGTTAAACAAGGAATTACCATGAATTGAGTTTTCATCATATTGCTTTATTCTCAATAAATTTATAGCCTCGCAATCTTTATTTTTATTATTTTTCATTAAGAACCTCGCAATCTTTATTTTTTCTTTGTTCGCTTGGTTGTCTTTGAATTTTGTCAAAAGTTATTATCTGTGGAATCAATCCTACTTATGTATTTATAATTAATTTGTATTTAGAAGAGTAAGAATTATTTTTGATGTATTCGACTCCCATCAGTATCCATTGCATGTTACCGATGTTAAGATGCTATCTATATCTTGCGTCCATCTCAAAATATATTTCCATTCATATTTTCTTAGTTAATCTAATACTTTCTTCGTTCCAAGTTGTATAGAGGATATTTTAGTTGGGTTTGTCTATTGTTAGGTAGGATAGAAAAAGTTTAATGTTAGGTACCCTTATTTTATTAGAGTACCTGTTACCTATTTTACAGGTTACGTTTACCTGTAACTTAGTATGCAGGTTGCCATTACCTGCTACTTGTTGTTTACCTATAAATTTAAATAGTATTTATATGTGTGAGGTCCATTATATTAAATCTATTTTATCCATTTATCATTTAGCTTTTTTTATTAATTTTTATTAGATATTTTTTAGCATTTGATCTATCACCAAACATAATAACATGTAGAGCATTTTATCATACAAATTTTAATAAAAAAAATATTATAATTTATATTAATTTCAACAAATTTCTTACGGCAATGTGTTATTAATTTTTTTGAAATATATTTTTTTATTGAATATAACAACAAAAATTTGATTGCTTCTTAAAATATTAAATTGGCGCTTAAAATGTATTTTAAATTCGAAATTAAATTGATGCTTAAAATGATATATCCATCTCTTAATTATAAATTTAACAATATTTATCTATCTTCTTAGTTTATTTTATTTTTGATCAATGTTCCAGATCACTATTCATCATTAGTCAATTTATGTCAATTCGCTAAAATTATAATTAAAATTCTATAACTCCCATAAATCAATAATTTTTATAATAATTACTTAATTTATTTAACTGAGTAAATAAATATTTTATAATGATAACTATGAATTTGTTTTGGATACAGATGATAACTATGAATTTGTACTAATAAAAAAAATCTTTCAATTTTTAATTTAGAAAATAAAATTATTAACATAAGGTATTACTATTATTTAATTTGATACTCTACTTACTTATAAATTTCATTATAATATAATTGATTTATGTACATATTTACCACTCATTTTCCATCATATAATTAACCTTTATATGTGTTAGACAAGATGGGGGGGGGGGGGGGACGAGAGAGAGAGAGAGACAGAGAGAGAGAGAGACAGAGGAGAGAATTAATTAGCGTTGAATAACTTTCCTACTTATTAGGATTCTCTTCTCATTAATCCCTTAAATTGAGGAGATTTGAAAATATATTTACCATATTTTTAATAATTCAAAATAAATAATTGTGACTTATATAGCTGGTTATAGGTCAAAATAAAATATATAAATATGTTAAAAATAAATTTTAAGTACACGTGGCAATTAATTAAGACCATACCTAATATTAGGTAGTACAAAGCTACCTTTTATTAGAAGTCCCCATTTTAGTTTTCCACGGAGTTTTAGAGGTAAGTTAAAAACGTATAAATTTGTTTAGTGTAATCGTTATTGTTTTTAAAATAGTTCTTTAATTAAAATATTGACATCGTTATTTGAATTCAAAAAATAATCAAGAAAAGACAATGAATTCTTATACTGTAATCTCCATACTCACCCCAACAACAACAACAACTATAATAATAATAATAATAATAATAATAATAATAATGATAAAAAAAATTAGTAATATAATCACTTCAATTTTTAAAAGTTGTCGAATAATATATTATTACATATTGTATCAAATACTAATTTCCGGAGTAGAAACATGATGATTTAAGAAAGATATCATGCTATATAAATAGCACCGCAAAATCCTGAGAACAGCAATTCAAATTTAAAACCTAACATTAACTTCATTTTCAGTCTTTTTCATTTCTATAAGCGCGTATAGTTAATTTCAAGCATATTTTTAATTAAATCATTAATATATTGTTTTCAATTACCCAAAGATTAATTTGTCTTCGTATACATAACATCGAAGTGTGGGTCAGATCATGGTTTGTCGTAATGGTAGCAGGGAACCGCGGAACGAAGGCTAATGTTCCAGTTCCGTTGCGACGTCGTGGAACGGTCGTGGCAATTTCGCACATTTTAAAATTTAATATGTATAGAAAAACTTTCTGAAAAATAATAAAATTATATATATAATATAATAATTCAAAATTTATTAAATACAAATCAAATTTATTATTAGTACCTCGTAGAATGACAAGAGAGTACAAAATCATCAATATATATCTGATCATACCACCATTTTGACCATTCCAAGGTTCCGTTCCGATCATTCCATTGCCGCGATGAAACAAAATAATGGTGGAACCAGCGTTATAAAGCTGCGACACCTCCGCCCGCAACAAACATCGGAATAGTGGAACGAAGGTCAGTGTTCCGGCCTTTATCGCGGCAGTCCAGTGAACATGCTCTCATGTACTGTCGGTTTAGCCTTCTCCACCAGCTGGTATGGGGCCAGAGGGGGTTGGAATGGAAGGTTATTCCCCTCAAGTTTATATCGAATTAAAATTTATATATATTTATTTTAAAATTTAAATTTTGAGCCTCCTAAATTATAGAAAAACCTTTACGATTTTGTAGATATTCAATCTCGTCCCCAAACAAAAATTTCTAACTCCATATATCTGTGTCCACCAGTCGATTGTCGATACCGTTATTGAACCGAGCCTGCCTGCTCGGTATCTGTTTTGATATACAAACACCAGAAGCAAACTTTGTATACAAACAAAGCCACCCAAAAATACACAAGAAAATGTGGTCTACAAAGTAAACTGAAGTCCATATTTGGAGGGAAGGCCTATTAGACACTACGGACATGTTTGATTGAATTTTATATAATATTTATATTTTATAAAGTTATTTTATAAATATATAAATATGTTTGATTTGATGTTGGATCTCTTATGAGCTGTGTGGTTAAAAATTTGGTTTGAATTTTAAATTTCATAACATGATATATAACAATCTCACTTGTGATCATGTGAATTTCACAAATTTCAATTAACAAAGCTTTTATTTCAAAATAAATATATTTATCAAAGATTTAAAATGTGAGCTCACTAACTAAAGAAATTTAGAGTTTTACTTTTCTTGAGTTTATTTTGATAACATGATTTTAGGTATTATTTTACCAACTCTCTCTCCCAACTAATTCATCGTTTTCTACTGTACAAGGTATCGACTTATTCAAATAAAGGGTATTAATAGGCATGCTTTCTTAGTTTCTTAGCAAATAAATCAAAGAAAGCAAAAAAATTTAAAAACATATATATACATAAACACACACACACACACACACAGACGAACACAAAATATAAGATACCAAAGATTCAGAAATTCTCACACTTGCCTCAATTCTCAACACTAAGCACAGGTCGTCAAACTCAAATGATGTCTGAACCCGGCGCACACATCCTGGTTTTCCCTTATCCTGCGCAGGGGCACATGATACCCCTCCTCGACTTCACCCACCAACTCGCCACCCTCGGCCTCACCATAACAATCCTTGTCACACCAAAAAACCTCCATTTCCTCAGCCCTCTCCTCGCCGCCCACCCCTCCGCCATCACACCCCTGGTCCTCCCTTTTCCGCCGCACCCCGCCATCCCCGACGGCGTCGAGAACTCCGCCGAACTCCCCGCCACCGCTTTCCGGTACATGCTGCGCACACTAGGCGAGCTCCACAATCCCATCCTAAACTGGTTCCGCCGCCACTCCTCGCCGCTGGTGGCCATCATCTCCGACATGTTCCTGGGCTGGACCTACCACCTCGCCGTCGAGCTCGGCGTGTGCCGCTACGTTTTTTGCCCCTCAGGCTCGTTTGCCACTTCGGTGATCAATCTCCTGTGGGGTGAAATGCCGAAGAGGCAAAATTGTGATGACGAGAATGAAACGGTGGTGTTTAGCAAGATTCCGAATTCCCCGATTCACCCTTGGTGGCAGCTGAGCCCTATTTATAGGGGCTATGTCGAGGGAGACCCAGTTTTAGAATTCGTTAAAGATTCATTTCGGGCTAATGCAGCGAGTTATGGGCTGGTCTTCAACACGTTTAGGGAGTTGGAGGGGGTTTATTTGGATCATCTAGTGAAGGAACTGGGCCATAATCGGGTATGGTCAATTGGGCCTCTCTTGCCTCAGAATCATATCGGGTCAGTCGAGAGAGGCTGGTCCAACTCAGTCCCGGTTAGTGAAATATGCTCGTGGCTTGACAAGTGCCAAGATCACACAGTAGTTTATGTTTGCTTTGGGAGCCAAGTTGAGTTGACTAATGAGCAAATGGAACAGCTGGTATTAGGATTAGAGAAAAGTAGAGTTAAATTTATTTTAACAGTTGGAGGTGTGACAAAAGAACACAAAGAAAGTGGCTATGATGGGATCCCTCCAGGGTTTGAGGATCGAGTAGCTGGAAGGGGTCTCGTGATCAAGGGGTGGGCCCCACAAGTTTTGATACTGAGGCATAGGGCTGTATGTGCATTCTTTACTCATTGCGGTTGGAATTCGACTTTGGAAAGTATAGTGGCGGGGGTTCCGATGCTGGCATGGCCTATGGGCGCCGATCAATTTATAAATGCAACTCTATTGGTGGATCAATTGGACATCGGTATTAGAGTGTGTGAAGGAGATGAAGCTGTTCTTGATTCACATGATTTAGCTCCATTTTTAATCGAGACTACAAGTGAGAAGTGGATGGAGATGAAGGCTCGTGCCATGACTTTGAGCAAGGCTGCACTTGAAGCTATCAAAGAAGGTGGAAGTTCGTCCGATGATTTGGATAGTTTTGTGAGGCACTTATCTGGAAATTATGTAATGTAAATAACAAGATAATTTTACCAAATTGCCTGGATGACACATGCACGAACCTCAATGTCTTTTTGAAGTGTTTATCTAAGCTTTAACTACGGTCATGTTTCCAAGTAGATGAATGAATTTTCATTTTCAAGTCTCTTAAATGTGAGATGTTCTCTAAGATTATACACTTGGGTAGACAATTGTGAGCCGTAAGGGTAAAAAGGGACATATTTATGCTTGCATTGATTTTTTTTTTTTTTAATGATATCTATAATCTATTACAATCAATCAATTGTATTAATATTTCAAATGAAAAAAAAAATTATTAAAATCATTTATCGTCAAATAATAAAGGAATACAAATTACTATACAATAAAAACAAACTAGTATCAAATTAGGAAAATAATCACATTCATGTGAAATTAGGTTTTGATTTGATTTTGAGTTTTGAATTTTGATGAGTAAAGTCCAAAAAAAAAAAAAAAACAACAACGACAATAATAATACTAACACACGAAGTACTACCATATAAAATAAAAAGCATCTTTTGTTTTCATACTTTATTTTTAAAAAAAAATAGCGAACATATTTTTTCTCTTAATTATTTTCTAATTAAACCAAAAAAAGCACTCCAATCAATCATTGCGTCGAACTCAAACCAACTGAGAGCTCTTTCTTTTATAATGCATTGAGTGGTTAAATGCCACGAGAATTCAAATTTTAAACTAAAATAGAAGTAGTTATCCTTCTCTCTCTTCCCTTCATCTCAAAATATATTTCCATTAATCTTTCTTAGTTAACATAATAATTTCTCAATTCTAAAATCAAAGAGTGCAGCAACAATATTATAGAAATTAGATATATTGACATAATCAATGCGTGTGTATAATAAAAAAATATAATTTAATTTAATAACATATTAATTGATCTTTTGGTATTATATATACTATCAAAATATGTTTAATAAGTAAAATTAAGATAATTTAAAATAAAAAAAAAAACTGAAAAAAAAACAATTACAAAAATATTAGAAAAATGATATTAAGGAGTATGGAGAGATAAAAGAGGACATGGAGAGAGGAGGGGGAGAGAAAAATTAGAGGGGAAAAAAAACTTGTAAGAAGAGAGAGAGAAAGTAAGAAAAAAAAAAGAGAGAGAGAAATTGATAGACAAAAAATAAACCGACTAAAAGTAATTACTAAAGAGTGTTATCCCTTTATATAATAGTACAAATATTAGGAAATAGGGTTTAATTCAATTTTGAAAACTAGTTCATGAAATATTGCTCAAGTTATTATAAAACTCGTTACGTTTGGTTATTTATTCAATGTGTGATGTAATTAACAAATATCGCAAACAAATTCAACGAACATGATTCAAGGATTACAACCATCGTCCTGAGATCTCAGACTATAGTGGCAAGCTGAGAACCCTAACTTGGCACAAAAGCAAAGATTCTCGAGAGAGAGAAAATGACTCCCGTCCAAGAGAAAAATTAGAATTCATCCTTATTATATGTTTTATTTATTTAATTATGTTATTCTTTTATCAATGTCCTAATGGGCATATATTTCGTTTCTTTTTTTTTCGAAACGCATATATTTCGTTTCTTAAAGCGTGAGAAATTTATTAGCAGAGTTCTAATCTTGATTTGTGCGTTTGTGGAGTGGTTTGTGTGCGTAAAAAAACCAAAAAAAAAAAACAGAAAAGAGGGCCCATTAATTACCAAGAGATCAATTTGTCTACGTATAGACGGGGTCAAACATTGGGCAACGGCAATCAAAATTATAGCCAATCATGTTAAAGTTCAGGTGTGGACTCGTTCACATTCTTTGAGCCCAAGTAACAGATATTGATTGGGCATGAGCAAGTGGGACTCAACGGCGAAACATTCTCCTAAGATAATAGGTACATATACAACTAATAATGGTTATGTGCATATGAAGTACTCCTATATGATAATAGTTGTCATTTAAGGTTATTGTATAAGGATTAATGAAGTGGAAAGATAGCTTTAATTATAGGTAAATTTGACTAAAATATTACCATAATTAATGAGTTGTTAGAATATTTTTTAAGAATTTACAAAAGATATTAATTACAGTCTAAGGGAATATTAGCAAAAAAACTAATAGATTCACTGCTAGAACGTGAGAATAGCATATATTATGGTAAAAACAATATTCCTAAAATGATAACAATTATGGAATGGAAGGAGTAGTGATGGTATTTTTCATAAAACTGAAAAAGACAATTGATTTTAAATGCAAAATCTTGATATTATATGCAACTTCAAACATGATAAAAAAAAAAAGAAATAAAATTGATACATTCACAAAAAGCCAATAGAGATAAATATAATAAATATTGAGCCCGTTTGCATGAATTTTTTTTAGAGGAGAAACACTTATTTTTTTAAAAAACTAGCACTTCAGAGAAAAAAAAAATGTATTTGGATGGGTTTCGAAAAAAAAAAAGTAGAAGCCAGAAAAGGGCTTATTTTAAAATCTACTCAAAGTAACTTCAAATAAAAACACCTTTCAGAACACTTTTAATAACTATATCCAAATACAAAATTGTTTAGCTTAAAAGCTCTACTGTAAAAAAACATCACTAAAGAAATATTTTTTTTTAAAATCCATCCAAACGGGCCCATTATCTATTCAAGACAAAGGGTTTTGGGCAAAAAAAAGTTGCTTCTTTGTCAAAGCTTTTGGTCGGCGGCAGCTATCGTAGTAATTTCCAATCCTTCATTCCCATCTAATTTAGCTTCCCCTTTCACCCTTCTTTCTCAAACAATTCTTCCAGGCTCACAAGATTATAATTCAAGCAAAATGAGAAAAAAAAATACAATAAAAGAGAGAGAGAGAGAGAGAGAGAGAGATAGAGAGACGCCGAATCGATTCAAGAACCGGTTCTTGATCGGTGTTCACTGGCCTTGACTGAAATTTGTAGTAGGCGGTTTTCATGTGTGTTTAGAACTAGACCATGCATCGGTCACTAGTTGAACTGGTCGGACCGACTAGTTCAATCTTGTTTTCAAAACATTGATGTAATTGATGAAAATTCAAAGTGGGACTTATAATATATATATATATATATATATATATATATATATGTGCTGAAAATAATAAAAGTTATGATTTTAAAATAGTAATAGATAAGTTGAGTCAAGAGTTTACTTTTATTTTTAAGACGAATTTGTCATGACCTAGTGCTTAAGGTTAAATGGTAATTTCAACTTTATTAAGATAACAACACTGCAAATTTCAAGAACTATCGAACATAAAATATTTAACACTCTTGAGACTAAATAAGATGAGAGAAATTATAAAATGATTATGGTGGAATGATAATTATTAATAATAGTCCAAAAGTCGTGATTTTTCGCAAAATAGACGTGAGCTTTAGAGTCACATTTGCTCATTAAATCCCTTTGTAGATTCATTTAACCTAGACACACATATTAAATATGTGCATTCATCTAACTCATTGAACTTAGAGAACTTTTCATCAAATCGCACTTGTTCATTCAAATAATTTAAAATATTTATTTTCATTCATAGAAAATTTTAATTACATAGATTAAAATTTGCAACAATCCACCACATGAATGGAATTAATGCAAATGACTATGCAGGCACTTTCAAGAGTTCTGACGAAAACACATTGCATCAGGATAGGTAGTTTATGTCTTTGAACTTTCCTCGGAGAAATACTTGATAGGTCTTGAATCCACCAAAAATAAATTCTACTATTCCTAAACACAAATAAATTTATAAATAAGGTTAGCATGGTCGATCGCACAAGGAATAATAGATTGACGAATTTCTAAAATAACCAAGTGTGTAAAATAAAATAAAAAGGGGGTTTTCAATTAAAATAAAATAAAAGCAATGAGTAAATTAAAAATAAATCTATATGAATAAACACTCAGTCAAGGATAATTCTTGACACAACGTTTTCATTGATTAATCATTGATTCAAATATAACTTTTAACTAATGCAATAAATTGGTTATAGCCTTCAGAAAGCTCGTCCAATCTAATATTTCCTTAATAATGGACTAAACACACGAACGTGATGAATAATCCCCAATTAACGAATAACCCTAGTCAAACGGCATGATTTAACCCATTAATAGCATTAAAAACTAAAAAGACTCGATCCTAGCCAACAAACCTACAAACGTGATTCTTCGAAACTAGATAATGTACTTTTTATAGTATAATCCTAAAGCTTCGACCCAATCAAATTATGCTACTTTCAACTTCTATTGGTTCAATTAAACAATTATGAATTTAATCTTACCAATTGGATATATACTATTCTATCAATTGAACGACAGGCCTAAATTGCACAATAAACAAAACAACATTAAGGGATGGGGTTTTTGCAAAAAAGCATAGACAAATACATAACTATTGTATAAAAATAAAAAAAACAAATCAATTAGATCTCACAATCCTTTAGCAAAATGTTGGCTTAAATTACTCATTAACTGAAAAAAGAAGTTTAGCTACTCATGGCCATAATAACAACTTCAAATAAAAAAAATATAAAAATTGGAAATTTAGGAGAAAACTAATTACTAGAATCAAAGGTTGCAAGACAAGGTCTTAGAACATGTATATATATATATATATATATATAGTGCTTTAACCCTTGATCAAATTCCTAATAAGGTTAGGAGAATTCTTTGGAAGACCCAAAAAATCGTAATCAAGAAGTGAGTTTGTTTCCAAGTAGAACTCTTGCCATAAATAGCTTTTTGCCTTCAATTCCCATGTAGGAAGTGCTAGCAATAAGGCCCAAACATGCATTATGCAACGAACGTGATTATTTTCATGTTTAGCCTCCCAACTTCCTTCAATGATATCCATCTACACTTTTACTAGTGTAGATACATTTTTAAACTACTTTTCATCAATTTTCACCTAGACAAGTAAGAAATTAATTTGGTGAAATTTTAACCAATTTAGAACCCAAATTTAATCAAAACAATGAAAATATGGCCTAAAACTTGGTAGAAATTGCATGTTATCTTTTTTTTTTGAAAGCAGAAATTGCATGTTATCAATGCCATCAGATTTGCCTAAATAATTAGTTGGCATGATGCCTTGAACTATTCAATTGTTGGTATAAACATAGTATTCTAACAACACATTTCCTAATACTTTACATTTCTCATGGTTGTATTCGTTTTGGCCATCTTAGATTCATAAACATACTTTGAAATAGTATTCTTCATACTTGCATAAGTGATCTCCTATTTCAAAATATTCCATCATACTCCACTATTCAGTCATAAGAATCATTAAAAAGTAATCCTTAACCTAGTACCTCTTCAGCAAGTTGCATCTATCACTCACATGAATATGTAGGAGCAATGTTTTAAAATTGGATCGGCTTGTCAGATTGGTTCAATTAGTGACTAGTGCTTGGTTCGATCCGGATGACCCCTCAAAACCATTGGTTAATCGGATCAGTCAAGACTAGTGAAAATAGATCAAAAATCGTTTAAACCGGTGTCAATTCGGTCGGTTGGGGCACCGAGATCACTATGTTTCACTTTCCTTTTGGAGCCTTCTTTTTAAGGTGTTTGATTTCTCCATTGATGGCGGTAAACAATGGTGGCTCTTGCTTGATAAGTGATAACAATGAATGAAATGACTAATAAGATTGATAAGGTATAGTAGAAGAAGAAAATTAAATTTAATTTAATCGGCATAGAGATAGGCAGAAAATAATATATCCAAATCTTGGATTGTTATAAATCCCACATTAATGGGCACTTCCCATCTTTGTCTTCCACTCGTCCATATCTGCTCCTTCATTCTCGTCTTCCACTCATCCATATATGCTCCTTTATTCTCGCCATCTTCTCTCTCTGTATTATTATATTTCTATTGTTGTAAGCATATGTATATATATAAATATATAAATTGAGTGTATATATATATATGATGTGTCAAGTGCCACCTCGGCCCAATATGTCAGTAGAAGCAAACCTGTCTTAATTACAAGTCCAGAGCAGCTAAGCCCTCGACCTCCCAGGCTGTCATGGAAAGAGGTTGTATGCCCCAAAACTTACCACGTGTGAGGACCGATGCCCTCACGTAGACTAAGTGTCCTCGAAGAGAGCGTTCGCATGTGAAAAGGAGAACCTTTGAGTGCGAGTTGTGAGAAGGAGAATTCCCCCAGGCCCATCCCGTCATTAAGTTCGTGGCTCCAACACCACGAGGGGCCAGATTGGGCCCTCGAAAGTTCCAGCATATAGCCAATGCTATAGGGCGTAAGAGGTTTTAAGTCTTGAAATGCCCTTGAGGTGCGATATATCGAGGGCACGAATTCTGGCCTTAGCCTCAGCCCCAGTTGGCGACCAACAGGTAAATCCCAGTTGGCAAAGCTGACAGGACTACACCTACTGCCACCTAACTTGCCACTATAGCGCATGGACCCATCTCATTGGCTACATGCACATTTAATGCACCCTCATAAATACAATCTTTGATCATAAATACCAAAGATATGCATTGAATGCAAGGCAAAGCCCTATTAATGAGAGGTATGGTCAGCCGCCACTTAGGAGACCAAAAAGTGATAAAAAGCATATACACTTGTACCAATGTGTCAGATTGACTGACCAACCCCCATCGACCATGTTATATCATGGGACCTCTCATATAAATAAGCAAAAAAGCTCTCTCCCTAGAGGCATAATAATCATTCTTATTCACTCCTTAGTTTCCAAGCAGGAATAGAACTTTACTATTCATCACTGACTTGAGCGTCAGAGAACTTACGTCGGGGCAAAATTGGCTAGTCTCACGTGTGTTCCTCCCTCTTTGACAGGTGGACCACCAGCAATATCATCCGAAGCGTATCAAACTCGACCACGTGGTCAAGCCAAAATCCAACCACATCAATATATTTGTAATTATATAGAAGAGTATGTACATAGTCTAATTATTTTTATATTTTTTTATAAGAATTATTTTTATAATTAGTTCGTGTTTTAATTCTCATAATTTGATATTAAAAATATCCCCTAAATCTTGGCATTATCCTAAAGGAGCTACTCCCAATATTTTTTAAAATTTTTTAAATATATATAATATTTATATGTAACTAGTATTTTGTTAATTTTTAATTCACATATAATATTTATATATAATAAATTTATTTTATGACGTCACAACCATTGAACCGATCGAACCAGTAACTGGTAAGGCCACCAGTTCGATGTCCAGTCTGATTTTGAAAACACCATGTAAAAGATATCTCCTAAATGTTCGTTTGAACTTTCATAACTTAATTGTCCTATTGAACCAAGTTCTTGGAATCTTCAGTTATCATGGTTAGGTTACCGCTATGAAATTCTTAGCTTGTGGGTTTTAGTCTCATTTCCCTTCATAAGCAGTAAATTTGATTTCTTGGTGGGCCTTTAGTCAACGGATCTGCTATATTCCCTGACATCATTTAAGATTAATTGCTTAATTATACGTTTCACCTTATACCATTGCAATTGTTCATTTACTGTCACAATATGTTACAATTGCCAGCATTGACTTAGGTCAAAAAAATTATGACCTCTAAGAAATTGTGAGGCTTCTCAAATTGTTAAAGAGACACATACATTCGTTCAGCCAACACTTGTCAATTCATCAAACAAGAATGCCAAATTGTTTAACATACTTTGTGATGTCACATTTCACATTTTAGTCAAATCCACTTGTTGAAATTTAGTTGGATTGCATAAAGGAATATACACTCTATCCAAGCCTAACCGATCATGTGCACACATGACCATGGTCTAAGCTGGCTAGGGACAAGTTTCAATAGTTTTAAAGTGTTATGGTATCCTAATAGGCCCAAACTGATATGTCCAACATAAGCTACAAAAATAGTTTTATCTCACTTTCCACAACGATGAGCATAATAATTTTCACCTTCCTACAGTCTTTCAAACTCAAATCATTAACACGCTTTCAAGTGGTTTACTTCGGTCTCAATTTGATTTGTTCAGGCTTAAGTAATTCACTTTTGCCAAACACCCCCCCCCCCCCCCACACACACACATTAAAGTATCCATTTATCAATGTCATTTCGGATACATTGAGAACACTATTGGTCATGAACTTCATAAGTTCAGTGTGGCTAGGTATAACAACATTTTATGTTTCCATCATCTCAAATCAATTCCAATTTTAAATTTCTCTCTTTGAGTGTTGATAACCAACATTACTTTTTGAAAGTACACAACTAATTCCTCTTAAACTGTTGGAAATAGTAAAAGGTACGATTTCAAAACAGTAATAGATAGGTCTAGACAAGAGTTGCACTTTTTGACTTTAAAATGAATTTGTCTGGCTCTAGTGCTCATGGTTAAATGGCAATCATCTTCCAAAATACAACGTTCGACTTTATTGAGATAGTAACACAACAAATTTTAAGAACTATCGAACTTAAAGTGTTTAGATCTCTTGAGACTAAATGATATGAGAGAAACAATTAAATGATTCTCTATTTGATTATGGTGTAATGAGGGTTATTTATGATAGTCCAAAAGTCGCGACTTTTTGCAAAATAGACTTGAACTTTAGGGTCATGTCCTTTCATTGAATTCCTTCGTAAATTCATTGAACCCTGACGCACCCATATAATGTGCCCATTCTAATTCATTGAACTTGGCTACACCTATTCATCAAGTCGCACCCACTCGTTCCAATAATTTAAAATATTTAATTTTCATTCATAAATAAGTTTAATTTCATACATTCAATTTTCCAATAATATGCTACAAACCAGTGGGACCTAACGTGAAATTGAGGCCCCAAAATGTGTGGGTCTTATTAATACTCTCATAATAGTTTGTTTATTCCATTTTAATTGTAGTTTCTTAATATTACTTTGATAGTAGTTTGTTTCTTTTACTTTAATATTAGTTGATTTGTTTCATTATAATGAAATAGTTTAGTTTGTACTTCAAATTATAGTGTAATAGTTTGATTTGTAATGCATGCATTATTGATATAATTAAACAAAGTGCTTAGGGGTGATCGCGGTTTGGTTTCAATTTTTTTTGAACATATTTAAAACTGAATTTCCATATGCTATTTATTCTAAAATTTATTTTGAATTGCGGTTTTCTAAATTAAAACTAAAAGTACAGTTTAAAACAGTTCGGTTCAATTCGGTGCGGTTTGGCGGTTTTAAACAATCAAAAGAAATAATTAGAAAATATCAGTAAAATATTTAAATTAATATTAAAAATTCAATGCATGAAAATAAAATTTTTATAAATAAAATGTAAAAAGATTAAATGTGTAATGTCTATAAAACTAATAGATATAATGCGACTTTGCATATTAAAAGCAAGCTCAAGCAATAATATTGATTTTACTATGCAACTTCTTAAAATTTTGGCTAATATAACATACTAAAATTTTAGTCTATGTATAATTTAATAATGAATGATTAAATGTATTTGAAATATTGAATGGTTAAAGCGATAACTAATGAAATTTGAAACAATTTAAAATGTGATTAGTAAATTCATCTTATACATTGAAGTGTTTAAGTTAAAATTTGATAAATTTATATATATAAGTGAGTGGTCCGGTTCGGTTCGGAGCAATTTGAGAAGAAAATTAGAACCGAACAAATTTTTTAGTATTGTTTTGAATTTAATTGTTAAACCATAATTTTTTTCAAAAAATTGATAAAAATGGTGCGGTGCGGGCGGCTTGGTCAGTTTTTTAATGTAAATTCAATGAGTCCATTTCGAAATTTAATTATCAACTCATTTGATAAAATAGTCCAATTATCGTTAAAAATTCATTTGACCAAGTCAACATTTCAATGGATATTTACTTACCAAAAGAAAAAAGATCAACGATTCAACGGATAATTTTTGGAGCAATTTTAGAAAATGACACGCCCATGTGGGGATATGCATACAAGTCCAATAGATATTTTGGGAAGGGATCTTATTTTATTTATTCAAATTTTATTTTACTCGTCATATTTTATTGTACATCTTTCACTCCTCAACAAATTTTTTTAATTCTCTTTGTTTAATTAAGCTATTTTCTTACCCATTTCTCATTCAATTTTCATATGTTTTTTAACTTCACTAGAAATACAAGAGATAAATAAATTTAAGGTACTATTTTCATTTATTCTTTTTACTTTTATGTTTTTTTGAAATTGTTACATGCTTATATGTGTTTTTAATTTTATGTTCTTTCTTTTTTTTAATTGTAGATCGAATATTAATCGATGTTTATTATTTTCCTATAAATATATTTTAATTTTAGTGTATCATATATTTTTAAATTAGTAGTAAATCAAAAATTCTATTTTAAATATTTGCTTTATGATATGAAGAACGTTGAGATGGATATATCTAATTCATTTGAGCTTTCATTGTGGACTTTTTAAGTGTACCTGTTATTTGCATTATATGAACATAATAGTCAATCATAAGGTTTCAAGATTTTAATATGCAATTAAAGGATATATAATATTATAAGTTATTAATTAATACTTAATATAAATATTGTATATATATAATTATAAAATTAAAGAGGTCGGTCGACGAATAAGACAATAAGGCTTTGTCAGGTAGGATAAAAAATGGGGGGAAGGGGAGGAGATGGAAGGAAATTGGAAGGAAAATGCGTATTTTTTCCTTGTTTGGTTGTGTAAGGAAAAGGAAAGGAAATAAGTATGGGTCCACTGATTTTTTTTTTTCCACCCAAAATCGGATGGAAAAAGAGAGGAAAATAATACAAGGATATCTATAAAATCAGATTTTCAAAATTGCCCATATGTATAATTAGGTGTTTAAATAATATTGCTTGAATCTTTGCATTTTTTAAATAGCAAATACGACGTGTTCATTTGTATAATATATTAAAACTATATTTCACATATTTATTAATTTTATTTTCATTAAATTATCTACAACATAATTATATTTATAACTTAATTATATTTATATAAGATTGTAGTTGTCATTTGACACAATGTAAACAAATATTTCATTATATTAATTTATATATTTTATTTACATTAAACTTATTTAGTTTAATTTTATTAATCTATTTTTTTAGACAAATTTATTGATCTATTTTAATACATGAATTCATAACATAATTATAATTTATAATGATATAAGGGTATAATTGTCATTTAATACAGAAATCATTTTCTTTCCTTCCACTTTTCCATTCAAACAAACAAGGAAAAATAAATAGATTTCTATTTTCCTTCCATCTATTTTCCTTTCAACCAAACATACATGTGGAAAATTAAAATCCACTGATTTTCTTTCCTTTCATTTTCTTTCCTACCTATTTTTTTTCCTCTGCCAAACGCAGTGTAAATGGGGTTTTCCTTAGGGACAAAGTGCAACTAATAAAAAAATTTTAAGCCTTAACTTGCACAATTTTAAGTAAAATATAGAATTTTCTTGCCCTTAGAAAAATGAATGTGGAGGACAATATGCAATTGTTTTATAAATGACTGAAAAGAAAATTAGTTTCTCAAGCTTTTTCTAAATTTAGCAGTTTTACGTCATACAGCAATTAAAAATATTTTAAAATATAATTTTATTTAAAACTATTTTGAATAGCTTTTAAAAAAATTATTTTTGATTTTCTCCTTACTTCTACTTTATAAAAAAAAAATAACTCATTCAAACATAATTTTTTTCACTAAATTTTTTTTTAAAAAAAAACAAATGCTTATTTTTTTCTTTATTTCTGTGAAAACTTATTTTATGGGAAAAGACGTACTATTTCAAATGTTGCTTATAACTTTCTTAGAAAAACATTGTCCAATTGTTTGAATTGGAGACGACCGGAGGGAGAAAAGATTATCGACTTAATATCGGATTGGGAAAAGAGATGATCATACACATACACTCGGTGGGAGAAAAGATTATTGACTAAATACTGATCAATTCATGTGTTAAATGATTCAAATTTAATTGCATTTTATGTTGTATTTTTACATATCATCTTTGTCAAACCAAACATTACATTACATATCATGTTTAATAAAGGCCCCCCTAGTATATTAATAGCACCTCAGAATCCTGGGAGCAATAATTAAAACCAAACATTAACTTCATTTTTAGGGGCGATTTACACTTTGTACTCTAAAAATATATTAAATAGTCACTTTACACTTTTAAAAAAAGAAATAGCAAATAACTATCTAAAAAATTTTTAGTTTTGATATCAATAAACCTCCACAATTTTTAGGCCAAAAAAAATCCATTAGAGTTGACTTCTTGTAAAGGCAACATTGTCACTTTAAAAATAAAATATATTTTTTGCTCTTAACTCCAATATCTAATATGAAAGGAGTAATAGAGACCAAATCTTTCGAATATATTAGAGATATGACTTTTGCCAGTTGAAATTTATTTTGTTATAATAACATAATAATTGTTAAACTAGACCACTATCCTCAAGAGCAAATATTTGGAGTTAAAAATACAAAAGGAAAAGGCTTTTTTACTAAAAAAAAGGGGGGTGGGGGGGGTGGGGGCTGAAATTTGTTAAGGAAAAAAAAAGGAACATAATTAGTAGCAAATGAAGTAATATATTTTAATTTCGCGTTAATGGCCTCAAAAAAATTTATCATTTGGCATTTTAATATAGATTAATGTAATTATTATTGATCACTATATTGAAACAAAATTTTTTGAAAAGATATTTAAGAAAATAAACTGCAAATACAATTTCTTCTTGTCATAAAAAGGAGTCTAACAACTATATTTAGTAAATGAAGAACCTTGGAGTACTTTTCTGAGTTGCCATATCATTGCTCCAATTGCACTTGAATTATTGGATTTAATTTTGAAATCTCCTCATATTTTACTAGAAAAATGAAGATTTTGAGTTGCAAAAAACCCCAATCTTACTTGGAGATTATTACTCTATTTTTTTGTTTGGTGAAACGGTAAAATACCTTAAATAAATTTTGCAAATCATATCTATAATTATGGGGGAAAATTAGTATTTGTTAAAGCTAATAATTTTGCCATTACAAGAAATTAATTTCGATAGACTTTTTGGCCTGAAAATAGTGAGGATGAACTGATACTAAAATTTAAAATTTTTTAAGGTGCAATTTATTATTATTATTATTTTTTTAACGATGCAAAATGACTATTTGTGATAATTATAGGGTGTAAAGTGTAAATCGCCCTCATTTTCAGTCTTTTTCGTTATCATCAACAGCTATAGACTATAGTTAATTCAAGCTTTATCATTAGTATATTAATTTCGATTACGCAGAAATTAATTTGTCCAAGTATATAAAAACATCAAAGTGTGGGTCCGGTGATTATCAAGAGAGGAGAAAAAAGAAAAAGAAAAAACGAAAACAAGAATGTGGGCCAGGACAATCATCTCGAAATATAGACCACAAATTAACAAATCAAAGATTAACTGCGAACCTCATCCACATTCTACAGAGCCTAAGCTAAAGATAGAGAAAATGTGACCAGGTAACAAGATGTTTGGACCCTATTCGTCTATTTAACAGCGCACATTCAATCACATTTTATATATATTTTACAAAAAAAATATAAAATATAATTAAATTTGAATTATTAAATATATACATTCAATTCATAAAATAATTTTTCCATCGTCAGCGGTTGTTAAACTTTAAATGTAGAATTAAACTCACCCATATGACTAAATTTGTGCCAGGTTCAACATCTCAAATTGTGAACCAAACAAATTGAATTTTGGCTCATTCACAATCTTAGGATCTAAGTTACAGATTCTAATCATAGTACTACAAAAAAACAAATCCTTCAAGAAGGTTCTAATCATTAGGGTTGTAATCCAATAATAAATGTTCGAATCGCCACCGTTCATGATATCCTGTGTTCGAACACTTTTATCATTTCTTATTTTCCTTTGGGTGAGTGTGTGTGTCTGTATATGACGTTCCGATTGATATCTATAAATATCTCAAATTGATTGTATCAATAATAATAATAATAATAATAATAATAATAATAGAACTTTTGTGATAGTACAAATTTAAAATATTTATCATGAATTTATCATATAATTTAATACTAAAAAAATTGTTATATATAAAATTTATTATAAAAATTAAATTTATAATATATTAATTTGCTATTAAAAATAGAAGCGTTCTGTGGTGTAAATAGATAAGTGGACAGAACAGACGAGACGGGACGGGACGGGACATCATCGGGAGAATTTGTGACCCATACTAGAATGTCTCATTCAGACTTGGGCAACAAGGACCTTGGAGTGATGGCTGCTTTTCCCAGTTTAATGCTTAGAAGCAATAAATGCTTTTGCTTTCACTTGTGGCAATATATGCTTCCGGCCAACTTCCGTCGTTTTCCTTCTTCCACCTCGGATTTTTCATTTTTTGTACAAGTTTCGTAATACAAGTCACAAATATTGAGTTTTGAGTTTTAAAAAAAAAGAAAATTTTTAAATTTTTTTAATCTTATAGATTTTTCTTCTTTTTTTTTTGTCAACTACCATCACTACACAAATATTGATGGGTGTTTGAATTTTAAAAAAAGAAATTTTTTAAATTTTTTTCATGTCATAGATTTTTCTTTATTTTTTTTTTCAACTACCATTAGTACATGCAGTGCGCATTCTTGATCTAGTAGGAATTGTCGCACAATCATATAGTAGAAAATTTCGAATTGCAGCAGAGCAACCTCTATACACCACGTCCATTTACAACCACGCATTATGAAAAATAAATTTAATTACAATATCTGAAAAATTAATGTGTTCCGTTTTGCTCGTTGAACACCTAGTTTTTGTTACCCTTCGTGATTTGATATGGAGAGACAACATATATGTCGCTGAATACACACACACACACACACACTCTTAATTATCTTCAAATGAAATAAATTTACAAGACAACCAAATGTACTTCGAAAATTATGGAATTTCCACTCCGAATGTTGAACGTTGGAATATTGCGTATGATCCAGAATGATTTTGAATAACGAATATCAAGTAGTAAATTAATGGGACAACCTTTTAGATGGGCACTGGGTAAATTTAGACAAACTTTAAAGCATTCTTGAGTTTACCACACTACACCATGACCACATCGAGCATAATAAGGAGTTCGCTAGATATGGTAAATATTAAAGTTCGACGGGAGAAATTGATAAGCAAGTTGATATAAACAGAATCTAAGTGCATTTACACATTTTTACATTATTAAAACAACTACATACATATCATTTTAACATAACAGTATCACCACAACAATAGCCCGAAATAATGTATAGTTTACAAACTCCAAGCCAAAAGTCTAGGAATACATACTAAACACAACAAGACCAGGCCATATCCACACAAGTATCGAAGAACACACTTAGTATCATCATTTACACACACATAGTTTAAGAACAAGTAGAGATGTGAAAGGGCTCTTGCTCATTGCCCTTTATTTCTTAACTCAATGATGCTTCTTACTTCCTCATTTCCCAAAAAGAGATTTAATCCACCAAATCCCTTTCGTATCGGTCGGTCCATCGCTCTCCGGGGGAGTAGCAGATTGAGGTGTTTTCTGCAGCTTGCTCACATCATAACCTTCTTCTTTAGCCTTATCCACCAGCTGATTGTAGACACCATGGTCGAGCTGGCTCGTCCTGCTCAGGATCTAAACACAAGAAACAAAATTTGTAAATTGAAAAAGCCACCAAAAATAAACATGCATATGTGGTGTACGAAATAAAATGAAGGAAAAATTCTGATCCAAATCCGACTCGATCAAACCAGTATTAATTACGTAACGAATATTTTATCCTTACCCTATGAACGATCGATAATTTAAATCACTTAACAAATGCAATACACCTATCATATGATTTATTGGATCGACTAAATCAAATTCGAACAAAAATTTTCCAAAATGAAGTCTGTATTTGGGGTGAACAGCTCATTAGGCACTATAAGCACCGAACGGTTCAAATTTTTATAAAAAATTACAAACATTTCTATAATTTAGAGTCCAAAAAATTTAAATTTTCAAATATAAGACATTAATAAATAAATTTTAATTCGATATAAATTTGAACGACACCCCCACCCCCCACCCGCGCCCCCCAAAAAAAAGCCACCCACTATGATCCTATAGGTTTTTTTGATTTTATTTCAGTAAGAAATAGTCCGGCCACCGCGACATCCGGTCAAAGGGGTGACAACCCCTAAACAAATATCCCAAAATGTCATTTTACCCCTTGAAATGATAAATCTATATTTGGAAAAATGTTATTTCGTCCCTTCTTAAAATTCTAGGCTATGACCTTGCACCCCCAATTGATTGACCTAGCTACTTATGTGTGAATCCAACCATCTATGTGTATCAATTTACATGATACATGATGACCTCAGAATTTAATTTATGACATCCCCGTACTTCTATTTAATGTTTCACAAAGTCACTTCTACATATGCACTTCTGGGTGGCATAGTTACAAAACATTCCCATTTAAGATAATAATAAATGCACATTTCACCAAACAACAAATCCAACTTTTATCACACACCTCTTAATTCCCTCCTATCAACAAAATTTCAATTCATTTATGCCATATCCGCTATCAGCTAGCACTCAAAGTCCGAACCCTCAGTTATAAAATGTTATTATATATTCTTCTTCATTCATTAATATACACACACGCATATTGATGAGTCATTGAATAAAAAAAGAGAACATAATGATATGGAAAAATCATTAACCCTCTGGTTGGTAAATTTTGATAAGAAAAATATGATAAAAAAAAATTTCAAAGTTTTAAATGATAATACCCTATATTTTTATTTTTAATTATTTTTATTTTTCTCCCACTTTTCTTCAACAAAATTCTTACTCCAAACATAATCTAAGTGCATTGCCAAACGATTTATATATAACGAAAAAACAATTTGATATGAAACAATTTTTTAATTTTTTTTCTTATCACCACACACACACACACACACACACACACACACACATATATATATATATATGTAGACACACACACAGCACTGTTTTACAATAAAGAATTTGAGCTACTCAAAACCCCTCAAAATTATCAAAATCAAAAAGAGAACAAGAAGAAACCAACAAATCAAGAACCCAAAAGAAACCACTCCAAAGACTAAATTTTCAAAACAAGAAACGATCAACAATATCCGCAGAAGTTACATACCCAAAGATACCTTCTACTGGGCTCGCCAATCAAAGCATACTGATAATCCTCATCAATGTACAAAACCCAATAGTCCCCAGTGACTGGGATTATGGGCAAAAAAGGAGGCAAATAGAACTTGACTTTAAGCTTAGCCTCATCGCTTTTGGGGTCAACTTTGTTAGCAGTGCCTTCAATAGAACTCCTCTTTCCACCACTCCAAGTTTCATTCAAAACATGAACAGTCCCATCTGGGTTTAGAGTGTAAGTCGCTCTAGTGTCCTTACCGTCTTTGGGCTGAAATCTTGATGGAAATGAAGCAATTTCATACCACCTACCCATATATCTCTCCACGTTCAAACCCTTCACCACTTCCATCTCTTTCTTAGCCATTTTTCACTTTTTTTTTTTGGGTGTTTTTTTCCTAAGAAAATTTCAGAAATCAAAGGGTCTTGTCGGGCTTTTGGAAATGTGCTCTCTTTTATGGAGATTTTTTGGTTCTTGATAAGGACCACTTTTCAACGAGAGGAAATCATACAAAGGTGTGGGGTTGCAAATTGGGATTGGGATAAAGGTACGTGGCAATTTGACAGCCTAACGCGTGTAATATGGCGAGATTCTTGAAATTACCAGAATATTTGAGGCCTTGCTAGAACTAAAATTTTTGTTTGGCTGATTACGTTAATTTGGGATGAAATTGTAAGAAAAATTTGTAATTATAGGAGTGATATATTATAAATTTAGAATATTATATATATTAATTTAAATCATCAACCTTACATAATATTTAATAGTCAATTAATATGAATGTTTAGGTAATAATTAATTGTTTTTTTTCATCTTTTATTAATAATAAGAGCTTTCAATGGGACAAGTTATTATCGAAATGTGTAGTGGAGAGAAGACTTATATATAATATAACCTAGGGCTCTTTTATCATGAACTTTTTAGGATAGACCTACACCAACTGTCAGACTACAATTATTAAAATCAAGGCTTTAATTATAGTAGGTCAAACAAATTCGATTTTTTAAGCCAAATTCTATTAACCGTATTAATTTAGCATGTTTTATTTTATAAAAATAAAATATTTAATTAATAAAAGTCCAAATTGAAATAAAATTCTAATATTTTTTTATTCGGACAAATATTAATTGACGTTTTAGCTCCCTAAAACAATTTATTTAAGAAAACGGCTCTCTGACTAAATTACAAGTTTTGACTATGACCACATTTTGAAAACAACAATGCAATAAGGGGACAAGACTTCTATAATCTGATCCAGTGACAATAGCTACTATTCTGTCATAGCAACGATTGCATCATTAATTGATACAAGACCTTCCATGGTCACAAACACCAGCAATTCCACCGATATAAATTCAGACATGGTGGTGTAGCAAGAAATAACATCACAATATGACCTAAATATATGCCATTTCATTGTTGGTCCTTTGATTTTCTTATAAAATATGAATTTCTGTACCAATATCAAATCCCAAGAAAATTCGATTTTCTTGCTAAATATGAATTTTTAAACAATATGAAAATCCAAAAAATGGAATAGGGATGAGATTGATGCACCTACCTTGCACTTGAGTTTAGTCATATTGAATATTTGTTAGACTTTTGAATTGTTAGAGTTAATTCATCTATTTAGTACTTAATTTGACGTTAGTCTTAAGTTAGAAAACAATCAACTCCATAATCGGATCAATTTAGTTTAGTAACACAAATCACTTTTACGGATTAAATCACAATCCATGTGGGATCAAAACTATACTCATCATTTATTATCTGTGCAATTGCATGCATTTGCACAGTCCCATCATTGGTAACAAAAAAGGAAAAATTTAGTACGAAAAAGTTCATATCTGAATTCTGGTAGTTAGACTGATACTGAATAAAATAATTGAAATAGCCTTTGGTATAAACCTGATAAAATAAAATAAAAAAAAAGATTGATAGAGGAGAACCATGAAGACGGAGGTTTTTCTGAATTCCTTCCCGAATCTCCCATTTCTTGCTTTCATTTAAAAAAATAAATAAAAAATAAAACATTCCCTTTTCTTTTCAACCATGAAACCTTAATTTGTTGATGGGTCAAGAATTAATCCTCATATTTAAATAATATTTTTTATTTGTTTGTATTTTTTGCAAAAATGCAGGAATCATCAACCATTCTCCCTTTTCTGAACATTTTGAATTTGGGAGAAAATTTCAATTTTGGTCCCATACAATTGATCTAGTGACACATTTAGTCCCATTATTTTTTGGTGTAACATGTTTAGTCCTGTAAGACTATTTTTGCTTAAAATGTTAATCCCAATGTTAAAAAAAATAGATAAAAATGTTGAGGTGGTCATAAGTTGGGTTTTAAATAAAAAAAAATGGGAAAAAAATTCATTTTTGGTCCCATATAATTAATCTAGTGACACATTATGTCCCGTTATTTTTTAATATGACACATTTAGTCCCACAAGATGATTTTCAGTCACATATGCAGCGGAGGTCCCAGGTTTACATCTACTACTATTCCACGCAAATATGAGGTGGACTTCAATCGATTTTGTGTGAGGAAGCTGTTTTGTAGCAAATTTCAAGATTTGAATGGTGCTAGAGGCAAAATTTGGGTGGAGATATGACGGTAGCAACAGCAAAATCCATATAGTCGCAAGATTAATTACCTTTGAATTTGGGTTGCCGATGAGGCTAGCTTAGGAAGGGGAAAAGGAAGAGGATAGGTTATTAACACGATTGCATTAGGAGGGGTGGGGGTAAGTGGTGCTAAATCTATTTAAAAAAATAAAAGAAAAAACTATTTTTAGATATATAAATTGTATTCATATAAAAATGTTATAAATAAAAAACAATTATTTTTAATAGTTAAATATAAATTTATATATTTTTTTACACATGTATATAAATATCAAAAAAATAAAATGATTATATATATTTTTTATTTATTATGTATTTTTCTTTTCTATACATAAACGTTAAAAATCTAAATTTTAACATAAATTTAATTTGTAACTATAAATAATACTTTTATTTGCCCGTTTTCTTTAATTTTATATGCATACTTACATATACATATAAATGTTATAATTTTAAACATTTGATTATTTTTTTTTTTTATTTTTTTGTAAATTACATATGTAATTAAATGTATCGTATCAAAAAACAACAGGATTTAATGCGTTATTAGGGCAATCGTATAGGACCAAAAATGAAACTTCTTCCCGATATTTTTTTATTCAGAACCACCTCAGCATTTCTGCTCATATTCCAACGTTGGGACTAACACTGTAGCCAACAGTCGTCTTGCAAGATTAAATCAAATGTGTCATATTTCAATGTGTTGGGATCAAAAATGAATTTTTTTTCCTGAATTTGGAGTTTATTTAGATTATTATACAGATTAAAGAAATGAGAAATGCTGGAAACTCACCAAAGTTTACTGAACATTTACATTTATATTCATCAAATTACCAAATTTCTTTTAATCAAAACAAAACCCAGACCCCAAAAAAGAAAAGAAAAGAAAAGAAAAAAATCCACCAAACATTTTCACAAAAAAAAAAAAAAAAAAATCCCCAAAATGGAAAATAAAAGTTGAAGATAATGAGGCTCAGATCTGTTAATATTATAAACAGGCAAAGAGAGAGAATGCGACCACGCCATGGCTGCAGAACCACCGGTTGCCGAAAATCACTGGCCATCCGGGCCGCCCTGCCAAGATACGGGCCGGGTTCTCCTTACACCCGATTCGTCAGCTCAGAAGAGTACCAAGAAATATATCATCACAGCCTCTATCTATATATATACACACATATACATATATACGAACCATACGGTACAGGCCACAGCACCACCACCACCACCACCGGCAAATTCACACACACACACACACACAAAAGATTATGTTTGGTACGAGGATTAGCAGTTTCATTCTGTTTTTCGTTGCTCTTTTTGTTCAAGGGTTGTTTAATTTTTTTTTTTTTTTTTATCACTTTCTTGAGTAAATTGAAGAAATCATTGGGGTGTAGAGAGAGGGGCAACCGCCCTTGAAGAAATCATATTTTCCTCTCTCTAACCTCTCATTCTATTTCTTCCCTTCTGAGCCTACCACGATGATTCTTGATTTCTCGCGAGGAATTAGGGCTTTTATGCGGTGCTCGCAATTCCTTATATGCCCCTCTCTTTTTCTGCTTTTTTATTTGGACCATGATTATCAAAATTCATCGTCGGCCCAAAACTGGATATGGTTTAGCAGAAAAACGAGTCCAGTCTTGTTCCACATTCACATAAGTGCCTGTTTGAATGGATATAAAAGAAGTGTTTTTTGAATTATATTTGTTTAATCGTAGAGTTTTTTTTTCAAGTAAAATTGAATACAGTAGTTCAAAATATTTTTAAAATTATTTTTATTTAAAATTATTCTAAATAGCTTAAAAAAGCTATTTTTGAACTTTTATCTGCCTTTTATTTTTTATATTTAAATATAATAATTAAAAATATTTTAAATAGTATTTTTATTTGAAACTACTTTAAATAACTTTTAAAAAATGCGACTTTTGGACTTTTTTCTGAACTTTTTTTTTTTATCAAAGTCCATCTAAACATAATCTTGTTACTGAATTGCTTTTTCTAAAAAATAATTGCTTCCCTTTTTCATAAAAAAGAAAAATTCCATCCAAATGGGTTCAATTTTTGTGTTCATTTACTGAGATATTTATGAACTTTTATAGTTAAAAGAGCAGCCTATAATAATTAACTTATTTATTTATCTTCTTACAAAAATTATTCTTATTTGTACATAATTAAAGGCTTAATTCAATATTAAAAAGATAATGAATTTCAATGCAATATATTATTCTAGTACTGACAATATGGGTCGTAAATCATGGATCCAATCTAACCCAATTAGTTATGGGTGGGGTTGGGTTGGGTTGAAAAAAAATTTTAAATGGGTCAAAGTGGGTTGGGTCTAAATGGGCTAAACTAGTTATGATTTTTAAATGGGTTTTCAATGATTCACTAATGGTTTCTTAATGGGTCCATGATGGGTTTGGCCCAAAACTTAAAAAAATTCTACTAACTACTATAGATATCATCAATTTTATTCAAAGTAGAATACGTCCAGATTTCTCATACCACAAAAAAGTCCTGAGTCTGTCCATTTTAGTGACAATTTTCCTCAATGTTTGATTAATATTCTTTTTTTAATTTTTTTAAATTTTTTGATAAGCTAAAAATAATTACATTTTACAAATTGTAGCTCAGTATACATACAAGCGAAATGAGGGGATCTATTGTTACAAAGCTAGTCGATTCATTTATATTATATATATATATATATATTTAATTAAAAAGAGAATCACATGCTATAATTTTATTTTGATAAACGATCAACTTACCATTAGACTACCCAATAAAAAATTTGATAACACATTGAACATGTATGCATTGAATAATAATAATAATAATAATAATTACAACAATAATAATAATGTTGCTATTGATCAATTATTAACGAAAAAAATTACCTCCCACGCATGTAATAATTCTTTGTTTTTTTTTAATTTTTGTAAGAAACCATCGACATTATTAGTATACTGCTTAATAAAAAACTTGATTAATTACCGAATATATGCACAATAATTTCATTTCTATTAGGTGCAAGAGTTGAAAAATGTTTAAATATATATATATATATATATATAACAAATAATGCAGAAGCATTTTTGTGTAGTCGTGATTAGCTTGAAAGTCCAAACTTTAAATGTCTTTTTCATTAGTTTTAATTTTTGATGATGTTATTTGATATTCTAGACGTCACTATATTGTTTCATATATAGTTTATGAAATCGAAGATGAAAATGAAAATGACCTCTCAACTGATATCGAGAAGTTGGTTGCACAAATGGGTAGTATCTCCTTTCAAATTGCAGATATGCACTTTGTATAATTCATATAATTTTGAATTGATAAAATTCTGTATAACTCAATGTCTTTTTTAAATGGAATTAGATGATTAGCAGAGGATTTTGCAATGACAAACACGAGACTGAAGTGCTTTTACTAATATTCTCACTCTGAGTCGCCCCCTCTTTCGTTGCAAATTGTTTCTTATTTTTATTCGATTTTGTGTTTGAGACATAATTTATTATTATGAGATTTAAGTTTATGTAAAATATAATATTGAAGATTGATTTTATCTAAAACTTATTTTATTTTTTAAGTTTTGATTTATATGGTTATTTTTTTGTCAGACCCACTCTCGACCCGCTCCGACCCATTTACAAACCGCTTACAACTCACTTACAACCTTATTCAAACTGTTTACAACCCGACACATTTATAACCCGTTATAAAAACTCATTTTGAACTTAACCCATAAAGACCCGACCCAAACCCAAGTTAGACCCGCCCATTTGCCACCTCTATATTATTCTATTCCAATTAAACAACAATTCAGAAGCTTGTTAATTGATTTTTTTCAATTAGATGATAATTATTTTTGCTTCGATGAGTGGGCCTGTCTACTAATATTAAATAATTAACAAATCGATGCTATTGTTGTTTTGTTAAGAAACAAATTAAGGCTGTAGATCCATGAAACGTTATTCACATAATTAACAAATTCATATTGACAAAATTAAATACAAAAGATTAAAGTTACCTAATATATGAAAATAAAGGAATATTTCACACAGCAGTCATCGAATTATTAGTTGACACACAAGAACGAACATTTTATTAGACTGTGCTCGTATTTCCCATTATTAATTTTCCTTTATAAGAACAGATTGCCATAGGATCCGTTTTTCCTGGAAAAAATAATATAGTTTAACATAATTTTTAACATTCTACTATAGAATGGCAAGCTGTTGTCTTTTTGCCATAACTCGTATGTATTATGTAAGAGTTATCCAATTTATATATATTGTTGGAAAAATAATAGTTTTGAATATCACCAAAAATAGATATTCACAGGGGCGATATATTCAAGAAATATAAACATATTGCAATAACAATTTTAGACAAAATAAGGTAACCCAAAGCAACTAAAAAATGTCGAATACAAATAAATAAACAAGAAAGTTCAGTAAACTTATCAATATTTATTTGATATTATCAATTGTTAAATCACCAGGTTGAGCCAGTTTGCCTTATAGAAATATCCACCCCACTAATTGGTGCGATGAACCAGCGATACTTCTTTCAAGATAAGATAGTCCAGAGATTCGTTCCAAGCTGCACTACTATTTAAGAACCTTACTTGAAAAGCTAATCAACTAAAAATGTTGTATGCAAGCAGATGCACACCAAACACTGGAAGTACACAATCAATATTATAATCTTACTTTATCAAAGGTGCACTTAGAGAATTGCATTCTCACATTAATCAATTCAGAGACATCTCAAGTGTTTTCTGTTCTCTTGTGTGTCTTTTGCAGGGAGCAAGAGCAGCTATTTATAGGGAAATAATAATACAGGATATTAATACCGAGAATTAATTTTGAAATCGTAACTGATTTAACCGCTTGTAATATTTCAGATAATTAAATATAAATTTGTAACAGCCGTCAGAGTTATTCGGTAATCAATATCTCACATTAATACTCCTTAACCATTAATTGTTTTAAAATTAATATTGTGTATTAATATTTTGCACCAATTGAAATTAAGTTTGAATTTAAAAATTCAAACATTATTCCAAGGCTAGTTTAGTAAAAGATAAAAAAGAGACCATGACAATTGATCACCCCAAAGCCCACAATTACATGTGGGACTATCCATATAAGGTACTTAGTTGTTTAGTTTACACTACAACAGCACTTAACCACATAAATACTCGAATTATCAAGGTTAAATATCACATGTGGGATTTTGTATTTATCCTTTAACACACAAAAAATATTTAACGAGACTTTATCTATGGATTTACACCAGAAATGACTTCATCTTAGATTAATTCCTATAATTATTATCACAATTAAGCCAATTTCCAACATATATATATATATATATATTATTCTTTGAAAAAATAGCAAACTCCTACAAATCATGCACAAGTTCACTGTTTTCCAATTTTTTATTATACAAATAATAAACCCATACACAGTGTAGCCGAGTACTGTTCATGTGCTAATTTTTTTATTAGGTAAATAGTAAACTCGTCTACAGGATAGATCAATTATTGTTCATATACTAATTTTTTATTATGTGAACAACTACTCGTACAATTTCTTTTTTACACTAGATCCTCAGATAACAAGCTAACGATCTTCATATGAGGAGGAGCATCCCACAAAACAAAATGTTCATCCAAATAATGTCCAAGCTTAGCTAGCCCATCAGCACATGAATTACCCAACCGAAGTGTAGGTGGCAACGTGGCGATCCATGGGAATTTTAAGAATTCTCTACAATCCTCAATTAGAAGCCCCAACGGATAGGTCGTGATGTGTGCCATGTTGATTAGTTTTAGAACAACTTCGACCTCCAGTTTTGGCACTCATCGTTCCAAGCCGACTTAAGGCCCTGCATAATCCCAATAGCTCAACTATCGTGGCAGAGACATTCCCCAAATTGAGAGCAAAACCAAAATCCAACTTCCCCGGAGGTTCCGCAGGAGTCCTCCAGCGGCACCTGAATGTTTGCTGTGAACGTAACTGTCGTCCGTGTTAAGCGTCAAACTTCCAACTGTTGGCCTCTTCCATACGACCTTGCGGCATAGCTTCTCTTGGTTTGGTGACGTATCCGAGAATGCGATGATTAGGTCCAAAATCAGCCATCTAATGGCATTTATCGTGTCCTTTATGTTACTCCCCTAGCCATTGAACACCATTCGATTCGTTGCAAGCCAAATTGTCCAAATGGCGGCCAAAAGCACGATTCTCCAATTGCATTCTAGTACTATAATGTTCCTAAAGTTAGCCTCCATGTTACTTTTGAACCAATTTTGTCGGTCCAGCCTTTGAAAATTCCAAAATTGTGTAGGCGGGATGATGAACTCCCACACTCTTTTTGCTCGCGGATAGTCCCAGAAAATGTGTACAATGTCCTCCGTGATCCCCGGACAAAACTGACTTGCATCTTCGGTTGCCAAGTTCCTCTGACACCTCAATTCATTTGTTAGCAGGTTGTTGTGGCCATACAACCAAAGGAGAGTTTTGAATTGCTCCGAGCATTTTAGTTTCCAAATCCACAACCATTTTTTCGCACCATTCGTGACATAACCATTGCTCTGATTGATGTAAGCATACGCCGTTTTGCACGTGAATCGTCCGTCCCCTGTACCAGCCCAAATCCTTCTATCCTGCAAAACAAATGCCAATGGGGTGTTCTTAATTTTAGCGTTTAACTCCTCAAGGATGTGGGTTGAGAGAGTTTCAAAATCCCAAGTGCCATTTTGTGGGGATATGAAGTCCCCAACTTTGAGAATGGGTTCCTCCCTATGCACTTCTCTAGATAAGGCGTCACACCATTTGTCCTAATCAAGCCAATGATCGTACCAACAAGAAATTTTATCGCCACAGTCAATTCTCCACACAATATTGGGTTCCACAGCCTTAATGTTTCTGGAGATCCCCTTCCATACCCGAGATGAATTCAGCTTTGGTGACTGGCTCATGATATCCTCTTGCTTAAGGTATTTGTGCTTAAAATTGTTAGCCCGTAAGGATGGCTCTTCATTCATAGTTCTCCAGCCCGCTTTAGCTAGAATTGTCATGTTTATTTTGCGGGTTTTTCTTGATGGCTAAGCCTCCCTCACTCTTCTCGCAGATAATCTTATTCCATCCCACAAGGTGGATTTCCTTGCTTTCTCAGAACCTCCCCAAAGAAAATTGTAGTTAAGCCTATCTAACTGATTACACACTTTGACAGGGAGCCAATTTTGAATGCTTGGCATAAACGGGGATGGCCGAAGTCACTGCCCTTATCAGCGCTAACCTCCCGGAAAGATTAAGATTAGCAGCCTTCCATGCCGAAAGTTTTGTTTGGACTTGATCAACCAAAGCTGAGCATGATGAGTTCACTTCACATCCCAACGCCAACGTGGTTCCACAGTACCCCCCCAAGTGTGAAGCATTTTGGATGCCAAGAATCTCACAAATTTCCCTTCTAACGTTCGTGTCGGTATGGGGCGCCAAATACACCTTTGATTTGTTAGGACTAATTCTCAAGCCTGAGGCCTCGCTAAATCTGTCAACAACACCTTTGATTATGCGGGCATTTTTTGCCAACGATTTCCCGATTAGGATAATATCATCAGCAAATAGCAAGTGTGAAAAGTCAAGTCCCCCACGACAAATCTTGATTGGTTGCCACCTCTTAGAGTTAACCGATTCTTCAATCAAATATGAGAGGTGTTCCATACACAAAACAAAAAGATATGGAGAGATAGAGTCTCCTTTCCATAAGCCATAATTTGCTTCAATCAGCTCCAACAGCTCATCATTCCAAAAAATGCATGGCTTTACACATTGTACACAACTCATGATTAATCTTCTAAGCCGTGGGGGAATATTGAAAGAGACAAGCGTTTCAAAGAGAAAATCCTACTGAATCGTGTCGTACGCCTTTTCGATATCGAGTTTGATTAACATCCCTCCCGATTTACCCTTTGATCTATAGATGGTGTGGTAGAGCTCTTACGCCACTAAGATGTTGTCTTGGGTCCCCCTTCCAGGAATGAAACTACTTTGTGTGGGATTAATCAAATCATTCATGAGCGGTTACAACCTCAGAGTCACCAATTTAGTGATCGACTTGAGGATAACATTGCATAGGGCAATTGGCTAAAATTCCGAAACAAGGGATAGGTTTGGCTTTTTAGGGATGAGAACTACGTAAGAATTGTTGATTGCCTCGGGAACTTTCTCCAAGCTAAAACATTCCTGAATAAATTTGCAAATTGATTTGCCGACAATCTCCCAATACTTATAGTAGAAGAAAGTCTGACATCTGTCTGGATTGGGAGCTTTGGGTGAGTGCATGGTTTTGAAGACCGCATGGATCTCTTCATCCTTAGGCAGACCTTCTAGGAGGACAACATCCTTTGGAGATACAATCCTCTAAAAAGAGCTCTTAAGGAGAGTAGGAACTGGACTATCAACATCACGGCAGAATATCCCATCAAAATAAGTGTGAACATGCTCCCAGATAGCATATTGTGCAGTTTGCCATTCACCATCAATTCTAACGGGATTGACTTTATTCCTTCTTCTTTGACACAACGTAGAAAGATGGAAAAACCACGTGCTTTTATCCCTGAACGATAACCATTTAACACGTAATTTTTGATACCATAGAATTTCCTCTTATCGTAGTACTTAATTGTATTTGTACACAAGGCTTCTTTCTAAATCCTCAAGGAAAGGACTAAAGGATGCGCACAACTACTCATACATACTGTGTACAAATTTATCAATTTTTTTGAAAAACAAAATGTATTACTAAATGTCAACCATTGTTTTTGCAAGAATAATGGAGTGCTTACATTTTAGGAAAAATCACAATTTTCGTCCGGCATCTATTGCCTTTTTAGTTTTTAATCGCATAAGTATGTATTGTTTAATTTTAATCCTATAATTTACGAAAAATTGTCAATTTTGGTCTGATTTTGTCGGAATCCGACGACTTATGCGGATGTGGACAATTAATTTGGGAATTTCCAGTTAATTGCGCTAATGTGGACAATTTTGATGGTGTAGTTGACATATGTATATTTACACATATTTTTGCATTTTTTTATATGTCCACATATATATTTTTTTATACAATTAAAAAATAATTTTTTAAAAAATAAAAAATTTTATTTTCAAAAATAAAATCCTTATCTAACCCACCGCCACCTGCCCCTCTCTCTCTCTCTGGTTGCCCCCCATCCCCCATCATCCTCCCGGCATGACCATCGCCTCCACATCGCTGCCCTTCCCTCTTTTCCCTCTCTGCTCTGAATCTCTCTCTCTTTGAATCTGTGAATCTCTCTCCTTCTCTCTACAAGTTGGTGGATGGTGACAACAGTGGTGGTAGTAGGACGGATAGATCCAGATCAAACGACGACGATGGCAGCATGGTGGTGGTGGGCACACACGGTGGGGAGTGGTCGAGAGAGAGCGAGAGAAAGGTGGGGGTGACAACGGTGGGTGGAAAAACGTGGGGGAAAGGGGCAGAGAGAGAGAGAGGAAGGAGTGGAGCAGTGGCAACATAGCGGTGGACAGTGGGGGGAAGGTGGCGAAGAGAGAGAGAGAGAAAGAGAGATGCACACGGGGGTGGGGGGGTGGGTATGGGGGAGATAAGATTTATTTTGGAAAAAAAGTTATAATTTTTACTTTTAAATAATTTATTTTTTAATTATGTAAAAATTATATATGTGGATATATAAAATAAATACAAAATATATGTAAATACATACATATCATGACACATCAGCAAAATTGTCTATATCAACGCAATTGATCGGAAAACTTCAAATTAATTATGCTCGTCAGCATAAATTGTCGGATTCCAATAAAATCAAACTTAAATTAATAATTTTTTATAAATTATAAAACTAAAATTAAACAATACATATTTATATGACTAAAAATTAAAAAAATCATAACGGACAAAAATTATAATTTTCCTTGCATTTTATGGCACCACTCTAAAGTTTGTTGAGCCCAACTAGAAAATGTGAGCCACTATTTCTACAAAGTTGCAGTATCTACAAAAGTTGTGCCCAATTAATGCATGATGGTGACCCCTACTTTTTTATTCTTGCAGAAACAATGACTGATGTTCAGTAATATTTTTAAAAAAATTGATAAAATCGTACCCAAATTTTACGAGTAACTAGTCACATAATAAAATAATTAATATGTGAACAATAACCATTATTATGGATATAATAAACAAATATAAATTATCAACATTTACTGTTCTTATTATAAAAAAATTTAAGAAAAAGTACAAGTTCACTATTCAAAAAAAATACAAAAATTAGAAAATTCGCACACACTTTGTACAAGTTATGATGAAAACGCAGCACCTTTCCATTATATAATAGAATATTAAAAAAATATGTGAAACTATATTATTTTGGTAAAAACACCCATAAGAACACAATATATGAAAATCCAGAAAATTAATGTTAAATTTTAAAGACTTATACTACAAATTTTTCTTCTTCTTCTTCTTCTTCTTTTTTTTTTTTGGAAAAACCACCTTTCATTTCAAGCAGCTTAATAATTAACTTTTGACAAAATATTTAAATTCAAAAACTAAACGACAGAAGCTTTTAACATATCTTCTTCAAGTTCTTTATATTGCAGCAGTAATTATCCCTTTTCTTTACCAAACATATCATTTTAATTATATTTTCTTTACCAAACTTTTTGTAATTTAACCATCATAAACTCAGCCATCCCATTCAAAATACACAAATTGCTATTCATAAATTTCAAAAAAAAGGTGAAAAGTAAAATATTCAACAACTTCCAAATAATACTATTTTAGCAACAGTGAAAAAATTTTGAATGTAAAAGTAACATTAAGATAAAAACATGAGGCTCAGATCTGTTTTAAGATCGGACAAGAGAACCTCAACCGCCCGCCATGGCTGCGAAACCACCGGTTGCCTTCAAGAAAGAGAGCACAAAAGCCCTCAAATCCCACAAGTCATCCGGGTCGCCCCGCCAAGATACGGGCCGGGTTTCACCATTGCCCGCATTCAAAAAAAGCTCAGAAGAATTAAGAAACATCATCATAGCCCCAGAAATGAAGGTTTTGGGTTGGAAATAGATGAATGGGACTGAGAGCAGTCCCAGAAAACCAACATTGCGTTACTCTCTCTCTCTCTCTGTTACTCTTTTTCTTGAGTGTGTGTGTGTATGTATACATTTTCATACGTATATATATATATATATTAGAAAAGGGTTGTTGGATCTTTGGTTTTAATGGAGAAATCACAGGCTAGGAGAGAGGGGTAACAACCCTTTTAAAGAATTCCCAAATCTTCTCTCTTGCCTCATTCTTCTCTTCTGAGCTTTTTTGCCCTGAAGGAGATTGTGAAGATAGGGATTTATATCGGACTTTATTCCCCTTTTGCCCTTGCTTTGCCTACGTATTTGCTGCAGTCTCATGTCCGTCCAGCGAGGGTATTCAGGTATAAATGTGTAACCAGCAATGTTTTGAAAATCGAATCGGGTATCGAACTATCGGCTTTATTGATTATCGGTTCAACTGGTGTGACGTCATAAATATGTAATAATTATTAAATTAATTTTTTATATAAAAAAATCATAAATACATAAAAAAAAATAGAGAAAGAAAACCTAGTAATAATAATAATAATAATAATAACCACCAAACAAAAAATTTATCTTACTATTTAATAAAAATCCAATTCATCATTCATCCCAAAGTTGAAAGTTAAAAAGTATGAAATAACAGTTAACAAGATAATTCGAAAATAAAACTAGACTTACATGAATAAAAATAAAACTAGAAATAATAAAAAATTTTATCAAAAAATAAAACTAGACTTACATGAATGCACTACAATTTTTTTCCATAATAAAACTCATTTTACATCATAATAAAAATTATAAGTCAAACTTTTACATCATAAATAAACAAAAAAAAAATGCCATCAAAATCAAAGAAAATAATAGAAATAATTGATTCAGCCTCAAGTTTTTTGAACTTTTAAGTTTTAAACTTTTAATTCCATAAAAAAATATAAAATAATAAAAATAATAAAAAATTCTTGGCCAGCCGAACCGAGTCGCGAACCGGTCTCGGTTCGACCGATTTTTGACTAGTTCTTGACGGGTCGAGGCAACTACGATTTTGGAAGGTGTTTCGGACCAGACCGGCCGGTCTGGTCCGGTTTTGAAAACATTGGTAACTAGTGAGGTGATTTGACAGGAATTTCGGTTTTTAATTTTAATAAGGGGTATCAATATTGACTGTCCGACGACCCTAATACGACCCACACGAAAAAAATGAGGTTTGGGTTCGAGATTTTCAGCTTTGTGTCAATTCAAATCACACCCAAAAAATAAAATCAAGTTTGATTGAAATCGGAGCAACCCAAAAATGAAAGTTTTTTTCTTTTTTTATAATATAGTAACAGTGCAGCATATTTTATACGTGTGCAAAATATAAAAAATATATAATTTAATTTAGTGCTTAAATTATTTTAAGATAAAAAATTCAAAATGCAAATATATTATTAAATTTCTTTTATAAGAATATTTCTTTTAAGAACTATTTGACATAATTTATTAAATAATAATAAGCTAAAAATAAAATAATTATATAAAATCACATTACGTATAAAAAAAGAAAAAGAAAAAGAAAAAAAAAAGTCGGATAATTGTAATTAGAGAAATTATTGTGTGTGTGTGTGTGTGTGTGAGAGAGAGAGAGAGAGAGAGATAAAACTAAAAACATTATTTTTAATTTAAAAGAACTTTTTATTAAAAATGGGTTTCAACTTTCAAAATCCAAAATAATTGAGAAAGTGGTTTGTGGGTTGAGAAAATATGTTTTCAAATTGCATTGTGATATTACAATATTGTCCTCTCTATGTGCTTCTTTATTGCATAGTATTTACTAATTAAAATGGTAAAATTGGCACATCAAAATTTGATATCCGAATTGAATTGATTTCATGGGAATTTACAATATTAGCCTCAATTTTACATAACTCTATTTGTTTCACATAGAATTGAAAGGTTATTTTTGTAAAATTACAAAAAAAAAACTACTATTTGTGAGACAAAAATGATTTTTTTTAATAATAGTATAGATACATAGTTATTCATGCACGTGCGCATACTTGTTAGGATCCAAACTTTAATCTTATATTTCCAACATATTTAGGGTGTGGTATATGCCCACTAGACCAAAAATTATGAACAATTTAGAGCATATTTTTATGGAATTTTTTAGAGGACACACTATTTTTTAAAAAGAAGCGATTGGTGATATCGAAAAAAGTTTTAAGGGGGTAGATGTAATTGGACAAATCCAAAGGAGGCCAAAAACCAAAACATTGTATTTTGATAGGCTTTAAAAAAAAAATCGAAACTTGAAGAAAAGTCAGAAGGGGAGTTTTTCTTTTTTATAAGCTATCCAAAATAATTTCAATTAAAAACACATTTTATAACACTTTTAATTATTACATTCAAACTTAAAATTATTTAGCTTAAAAAAATATTCTACTATAAAAAATTACAACTCAAGAATCATTTTTTTTTTCTAATCCCATCCAACCGAACCATTAACCTTATCTAACCCAAGTTTTAAAAAATAACATTTTTTTAATTCTTCACTTATTTGTTTTTTTTTTATTCTTTAACCTTCAATGTTTTTTTTTTAATTCTTGACTTAATTTTATTTTTTGCACTTTAGCTCTATGAGTTTCAAAAAAAATATATTTATGACTTCACTGAAAAATAAATATAGTATAATTCATTTTTTAGAAATTAAATAATGAGATTAAATTTGAAAAAAATAATATAATTAAGAAAGAGCTTAAAAATATATTCCTTATCAAGAACAATTTAACCATGTGTTTATAGTCTTACAATGTAAATAATCTATTTGGTTATTATATGTCATTGTTTTTATTTTCCTTATCTTTTCACACCCACTAATTTAATATTTGGCCTCACAATTTAAATTTTAGACACTGCTAAAGATATTATATGTAGTACTTTTAAACCATTTTCATAAAGAAAAAAAAAACACTCAATTTATATTTTTAGGAAGAACGAAAATGTTATAAAATATTATGCTATGATCTTTATGTGAATAATGTCGTAAAGAACTCTATCATTTAAAAATTAAATTTATATTTTAATTTATAGAAATTAAAGGTCATTGATTCTAAATTAGTTAAAACATGTTATATTTTCTATGATTCAAGAAATTCATAGTAAGAGATTATAATTAATGTTGAAGGCAAAAAAAAATATTTTTGAAAAATAGAATAAATTATATAAATAAGTTCAAGTTAAGATCAATAGTTTAATAGTTTATAAATTATAAACTTCCTTTTCATTAGTTACTTAAGTTTTACTCTTGACTTATTTAGAAACTTTCTACTTCATCAATCACAACTTTTCAATTAATTTTATAGTTATGTTAAATGATCTAGAATTTCATGATGACATTTATATTAATGTGGTCTTTGTTTTAAGATATTAAATCGATCTATTTTTTCTATATTTCTCTTTGTAGTCCTTTTTTAACTTTTTTTTTGTGATAATTATTTAAAAATAATAATAAATCGGTTTGTTAGGTAACCTAAAAGTGAACCAAATCAAGGTTAACCCAACGTGAATCCAATCAAATCAGGTTCAGATATCGGGTCAAATTCTGACCGACATTTTTAATGTTATACATTAACCAATCTGAACCCACATAATCAACTTGAATCAACACCCGTTGTTTTAATTTCGCCATGGTAAAAAACCCTACTCGTACCCTAAAATTTTGAAATCTATCTATACTCTATCCTAACCCATTCATTTGTAATAGTATGGGTTAAGGTTGGGTCTTACCCATTACTACTCATTGGGTAATGATACCCAATGAATATTTACACACCACACATATTTTTCACACACACACACACTGTACACACATGCCCACATGTTTTTCACACACACAAACTGCACATATATTTTTCACACACACACACACACACACTATACACATATTTTTCACACACACACATACACTATACACATATTTTTCACAAACACACATACACTACACACATATTTCTCTCTCTCCCCCCCTCTCTCTCTCTCTCTCACACACACACTCACACACACACACACACACGGTCACACACTCTGCGCACACACATATTTTTTGTACACACACACTGTGCACACATATTTTTAAAATACACTACACACATATTTTTTTGTGTGTGTGTGTGTGTCTTTGTCTCTCTCTTTCTCTCTCTCTCTCACACACACACATACACGCATGCACACACATATATTTTTCACGCACACACACTATGCACACATATGTTTCACACACAATGTGAAAAATATGTCTTCACAGTGTGTGTGTGTGTGTGTAAAAATTGTGTGCAATGTGTGTGTATGTGTTAATTGTGTGTGTGAACTAAGCAAAAAAATGACACAACCGTCACAAAATGACACAAAAAAAATGATTGGGTACCTTAAAAATAGAATAAATCTAATATACATACCCAACGAATCTGTATTTAAATAAGATAGGGTAGGATATATGGTATCTTTTATTAGGTATTTTTTGGGTTAATGTCGAGATAGGGTTCTACCCTACCCCATTGACAGGCCTATGCCATGGACAATAACACGGTTTATTTTCTTGTTTCTAAATCAATTGTCGACTTGTTTCTTATTTTTTAAAAATATATTTGATATGGAAGTACCAAAATAGAAAGAAACTGACTGAATGAATAGCGCCGTGTTGTGCCTTTCTTCTCTTCTAATAAGTTAAATAAAATGTTGAACATAAAAAAAAAATAAGTTGAATAAAATGTTATTTTGGAGTAAGTTTTGCATAATTATTGAGCTCTCATGGCAAAGTGAGCACTAATTTCTTTTTCTTTCTATCCCTTTTTCCAAAAAAATAAAAAAAAAAAGAAAAAGAAAAAAACACATCGAACTGAATTTCAACTAATGACACCAAAATACATCAAATCAAGTGCAAATTACTACATCATTTCTAATCAAGCATAAAATACAAATAAAGTAATATGCAATGCGATACAAGTTATAATACGAAAGACTAGTTTCTTATATAAATAGTTTTGAAATACTGCAAACATTATAAAATAGAATGTCAAAAGAATCAGAAAAACAATATAAATGATGAAAGTGAAGCTCCAAAATTGCATATACTAATTTTATCATCATTTAATATTATTCGTGAAATAATAAAATTTTTTGTTGTTTAACAGTGTATAATTAGCAACAACTTTTACATTATTGTTTAATATATTGTTACCACTTTTCTTTATTTTTTTTTAGGGATAATTACAACACCTCTTCTCACATAGTCAAACATACAAACACCTCCTTTCGATTTGTCCAATTACATCTACCTCCCTAAAACTTTTTCGATATTACCAATTGCCCCTCGGCTCATTAAAAATGTTGATGACATCAATACAAAATTGCAATACCAAAACATTAATGTCTCTCCAATACTGAGTTCAATGCAACCTTTTTTATTGGTATCACAAATTATTTTGAGGTCCAATTAGAAAATATTTTTTTAACAAGTTTTACAATTAAAAGATCCGTAAACATGATTGAAATTAGCATAAAGTATTTTTATTAATCATATTATCAACAATGTTTTGAAAAAATTGGACAGCAGACGGGTTTGTCGGGTCCGAGTCTAACGAGTTTGAATGCAGCTGCAAACCCGGACTTAGACCCGGTCCATTGTTCTTCGTGAATTGAATTAGTCAGTCAAAGAATCAGAACCGAGCGGCTGAACAAGACAGTTAGCCACAATTACGCCCATTAAATTATTTGTCTTCTCACGAGCAAACTCAATTAAATTGAGTTTTGAAACGGGGATCCAGCGGAACAAAATTAATGACGGGAAAATTATCCAAGCGAACAAAAGGACTCGTGACTACAAAACAGGAATAGATAAAAATAGGAAAAAAAAAACAAAAGGAAAAAATAAAAGAAAGAAAGGAAAAAGGCAAAACAATTTTTTTTTTTTTTTTGATAAGTTGGAAAACAAAAGGAGTTAGTTAAAATAAAACTTCAATATTTTCAACCATCAAAAAAGAAAAAAAAAAACTTGAATATTTTAATATGAATTGAAGACAAGGAAATGAGGCTCAGATCTGATGTGGAAGCAAAACAGGGCAAAGAGACAGCCACCGCGCCATGGCTGCAGATCACCGGTTGCCATCCGGGTCGCCCCGCCAAGATACGGGCGGGTTTGTCTAAATGCCCCGAATCGATTCATCAGCCCAGAAAGAATAATACACAATCGCAATCATCACAGCCCCATAACAGAACTAGAAATCATGCCAAGAAAACACACACACACACGCAGTAGAGCTGATTGACTGAAGATCTGAATAACATTGCCTGTTCTTGTTCTTGTTCAAGGGCTGTTCATATATATATATATATATATATTGTTAATCGTTTTGGAGTAGAATGAAGAAATCATGGGGGATATACAGAGAGGGGCAACCACCCTTACAGAAATCCCAGTAGATCTCTCTCCGTAACCCCTCATTCTTCGTCTCTGAGCTGATGAAATTTTTGCTTCGTTAGTATATTAGCGGGGCTGTGATTCAATATATGATAATAATGGTGGAATCTTGTGGTTTTGTTTTTCCTAATTTACCCCTTCTTTGACCGTGGTTTTACGGGCCTCGGGAAGAGCTCAGGTGGCAGGCAAAAGGACGGCCTATGCTCCACGCCTCCACCAATCAGAAATTATTGCTGTGAGGAGCACACGGGGAGAAGGGTTATCGCAATTTCGCTGGTGTGCTATTATCCTTCGCCAGCCAAATCGTGGGCATTGTGACATTTTCTTTTGTTATTTCTTTTAGAATAGTATCCGACAAATCAATAAAATTAATGATATTATTAAATACTTTTTATAATAAATATTTTTTTAATTAATAATAAAAATAAAAATTTATATTTTTTGATTATCTTCATCATGTTGTGTGAGTTATATATATATATGATTGAAATTTCTAAATTACATAAGCTTATGAGACTTGACCTTATATAGAAATGGAGGTCTTGAAATAAATCTCTAAGGCGTGATCTAAAATCATTTTAAATCGAAGAGTCTAACAAATACCAGGGGCATTAACATGACTAAGATTAATATTTGTACTTATGACATATCTCAAATGAGAGGATGTATTGCTTCATACACATTGAATGTAGAGACATTCATATGTACAAGTAGGTGCTCATTAGAGAATGAGTTTGCTAAAGATTCCACCGAGAAAGACTCAAATAGGAGCACTAGTTGCATATCGAATTAGGATTGTTTCTCAACTTATGATGTGCATTGAGTAATCTTTAGACTTGAGGCTCTATAGTAATCTTGTACATGTGCATTTATACTTTGATATAGGTACTGATCCCGTGGAGGGTCTTATGGCGCCTATATTGGGTATAGATCTCCCATGTATGAAGGTTTGTGAGAGTTGATAAAGAATCTATTTACTTACCTTATAGAGTGAGTGAATCTCCTATGTATTCTATTTAATTAGTCTATAAAAATCCGTGGCCACGGTAGAGATAATGATTAGAAATGAATTTTCTAGATTGATTGTCGAAAATACTAATTATAAATAAGAACCATAAATTTGAGGTTAAAAGGATTTTTGATGAATCTTATATCTTAAACCTCAATCGGGAGATTAAATAATGCAAGGAATGTATTTGTAAAGTAATCATAAACAGACAGGTTCACGCATTACACTTTACCTATTGACTAGGCGTCGTGGCTTGTTGTTGGACATCGACCACAATAGATAAATACTATGAATTAGAATGAGTTATAATTCATAAGTGATTAATTAAATGAGTTTAATTAATCGGTTGATGAATTTATCATCTAAAATATCGCAATGAGTTGCGAGCCTATTTCTAATTGATTGGTGAACCTGAGGGGTCACACACAAATGAATGGATAAACTCCTAAACATATATAAAACACTTTGATGCGGGTCGAATTTAGGAGCGGGTCGACCGCGATCGGATGCTCTAGTTGAGTATGTAAGTGAAGGTGTTTGAATGGAAAGTTAACATACAACCAGGGAACAGCAACGTGAGCTAGCTGAGATGGGTTAGACACTCCGATACTTAAGTCAGTCGATCGGTTTTTGGAAGGGCTCTGAGCAGAGTAAGGGTGTTGAGCGTAATTAGGCCAGGGAGGACGTTGAGGGCTGATGTGGGTGACCCATGAGCCTAGTGGTAAGGTCCGTAGGTGCTAGCTGGCACTCCATTAATAAGGTATGGGGTTTGGTAGCTCCCCCATATCCAGTCTGACGGAGCATTTAATGCTAGTAGGGATCCGTTGGACCCGGTATGATCCCGGTTGATCTTGCGATCAACTTGGAGGGCTGAGGAGCTGGGTCGAGCCGAGAGGAAAATCGTCCTGTCGGGCTCGTTGAGGAGAGGGGTTAGCCAAGCCGGTCGGTATACGACAGCCGATCAGAAGGCCTTAAGGGAAATCAATCGGGGACACCAATGAGCTTGTCGCGAGAAAGGTGGTCGAGAGGTCCAGTCGGAATTATGCCACGTCATTAGCCCCCCCACTCCCCGGCTCGGCTGTAAAATAGACCGGGGAGGTGAGCTCGATCGGATTGTTATCATCAGGACTTTGAAAAGTTACAGCTGTAATAATTACGCCGGTTGAGATTCCCGAGGGTGGCTTTTTACCCGCGTATAAATAGGGACGGTGGATCGGGCGTTGACTTCACCATTTCGCGAGAATCCGATCGATTGTCTTCCGCGCTGTTCGAACTTCTTTTTTCCCTAGGTCGATCCAACTCTCTACTAGGTAACTCCTCTTACTCAAAGCCTCATTTTTTGCTTATTTCCCTCATGGCTAGTTGTACGCTAATTAGAGAGGTCGGATTAGATAGCTCTTCGGAGGGTAGCTCCGAGGGGAGTAGCACGAGCAGCAGCTCGACCTTCTTAGGTGACGACCCAGTCGGGTCTGGCGCCGAGATGGAGGTCAACCTGCACACGACCGATGAGGTAGAGAAAGTCGACAAGGACGTCGATGCCCCGCAGTCACTTGGTGACATTTCGTCGACAATGACTCCGACCGAGGTCTCAAATGTCATGACCAAATTCCACATCCCCTCGCATTTCCTGGCCTTTGCACCACCCGTCGGTTCACGGATGGGAAGCCCGCCCCGTAACACGATCGCTATCCACTTGGAGGTGTTGTGGAACGGGTTTAGGTTCCTTATTTCGTCTGACGCGGCAGCCATATACAACTTTTTGAACCTTCCTCCCGCTCAACTTTCTCCGAATTCCCACTGTATAATTTATAGTTTTATAGTCATGATAAGGACCTTGGGCCAGGTCCCATCGATAGAAAATTTTGCAGCCTTTTTTAAAGTACAAAACTCTGCTCAGTTGGGTCCGGGCGATCGAGGCGGCTTCTTCTACATCATGGCCCGATCAGGGTTGAGGATCATCCATACCCACCAGTCTTCGTATAGGGAAAAGTGGAAGGTGAAGTTCTTCTTCGTTTGCCATGCCTCGGACTTCCCTGTTCGAAATACTTGGCACGATGAGATCGACAAGATCGAGTTCGACGGGGTGGGGAACCCGACTTAGAATTATCCCTTCTTCCGGAACCGCCAGCTCGACCGGGGTTTGATATGGAGCGGCTACCTCCTACAAGAGGGATTTTTAAACCGCGCTAGGTTTGATGTGTATATATACATGATCTGACGATCGGATTTTTGTTGCAGACGACAAAGTGCTCATGGACGCCCACAAAGAAATGCTCGCCCGACTAGCCGCCGCTTAGAAAAGAAAACCAAGAAGGCGGCAGCCCGATCCGCCAGCCAGAAGGGCTCATCGTCTCAGGACGGAAGGGTCCCCACGAGTGGCCGCGGAGCGTGACCAGTTTTCGATCAGCGTTGGCTGACCAGTGCGCCAAGTGGCACCCCACCAAGGGGACTCCGATCCGGACCTCGAAGTGACTGATGAGCGAGGTCCTCGACCAACATTTGGTCCATGATCTCCTGCTGCCACTACCACCAGTGGCGAATCCCCCTCCAGCACAAACGGATTTGGCAGGTTTATTCCGGGCTCAGATGAATGCCCCGCTCGCACCCGCCAATACCGACCAAAGAAGCAGATTCCAAAACCCTCCAGTGGGGACGGGCATGCCCGCACCCAATACGAAAGAAATGATTACCACATCAAACTCCGGTCGAGTTGGCCGCTCTGGAAGAAGGGATCCTCCCCGGTCGGGTTCCCCACCCCGTCGAACTCGATCTTGTCGATCTCATCGTTCCAAGTATTTCGAACGGGGAAGCCTGAGGCATGGTGAATGAAGAATGAACTTCGCCTTCCACTTTTCCTTGTACGAAGACTGGCGGGTATGGATGATTCTCAACCCTGACCGGGCCATGATATAGAAGAAGCCACCTAGATTTCCCTGGACTCGATTGAGCGGAGTTTTGTACTTTAAAAAAAGCCGCAAAATTTTCTATCGATGGGGCCTGGCCCAAGGCCCTCATCATGAATATAAAACTATAAATTATACAGTGGGAGTTTGGAGAAAGTTAAGCAGGATGAAGGTTTAAAAAGTTGCATATGGCTACCGCGTCGAACAAAATAGGGAACCTAAACTCGGTCCACAACGACTCTAAGTGGATGGCGATCGTGTTACGGGGCGGGCTTCCCATCCGTGAACCGACGAGTGGTGCAAAGGCTTGGAAATGCGAGAGGATATGGAATTTGGTCACGGCATTCGAGACCTCGGTCAGAGTCATTGTCGACGGAATGTTGTCGTGCTCCCGCTCGGTAGGATAAGACTGCGGGCCATCGACTTCCTCCACCTCATCGGTCATGTGCAAGTCGACTTCCACCTCGACGCCAAACTCAACTAGTTGGTCACTTGAGGAGATTGAGCTGCTGCTCGTGCTACTCCCCTCGGAGCTACCCTCCGAAGATCTATCTAATCCGACCTCTCTAATTAGCCTACAACTAGCTATGAGGGAAATAAGCAAAAAGCGAGGCTTTGAGTAAGAGGAGTTACCTAGTAGAGAGTCGGATTGACCTAGGAAAAGGAGAAGTTCAAACGGCAGGGAAGACAATCGATTGGGACAGCGTAAGGATTCTCACGAAACGGTGAAGTCAATGCTCCGTCCACCGTTCCTATTTATAAGCGGGAAAAAAGCCGCCCTTGGGAATCTCAACCGGCATAATTATTATAGCTGTGACTTTTCAAATTCCTAGCGGTAACAACCTGATCGAGCTCACCTCCCCGATCGATTTTACATCCGACCCGGGGAGTGGGGGGCGAATGACGTGGTATAATTTTTACCGGACCTCTCGACGGCCTTTCTCACGACAAGCTCACTGGTGTCCCCGATGGATTTCCCTTAAGGCCTTTCCGACTGGCCATCGTATACCGACCGGCTTGGCTAACCCCTCTCCCTGACGAGCCCGGCAGGACGATTTTCCTCTCGGCTCAAACCCAGCTCCTCGGCCCTCTAGGTTGATCGCAGGATCGACTGGGACCATATCGGGTCCAACGGCTCCCTGCTGACATTAAATGCTCTGTTAGACTGGGTATGGAGGAGCTACCAAACCACATACCTCATTAATGGAGTGTCAGATAACACTTACGGACCCTACCACTAAGCTCATGTGTCGCCCATATTAGCCCTCAACGACCTACCTGGCCTGGCGGGCCCACAGGAGTACGGTCTACCTGGATATAGTTTAAATACACCCGCATTTTATGGTAAGAGAAATGCATTAATTACGTTCAACACCCTTACTCTGCTCAGATCCCTTTACAGAAATCGCTCGACTGACTTAAGCATCGAAGGGTCTTAGCCGAGACCCATCTCGACTAGCTTACGTTGACATTCCCTTGTTGCAGGTTAATTTCTTGTTCAAACACCTTTAGTTACATACTCAACCAAGAGCAATCGATCGCGGTCGGCCAGCTCCTGAATTAAACCCGCATCATATACGTAGATAGATCCTATAAATATACGTGTATATATATCACATGTGTGAAAAAGTTTACATAAGATATACACAAAGACATTACATCAATATATTGACATACATGTATAGGCAGAGGGGCTAAGAGAATAATGGTAAGAAAATTGGTTTTCTCAAATCATGCCACAATGATGATGATTTGGGAAATTGTTTCTCTCTCAATTCACATTATGGCACGACAATGATGAAGAGAAAAATTAGTTTTCTCAATTCATAGTATAGCACATGATGTGTTTGTCTTCTCCCTTCTTGATTCTTTAATAAGTTCTTAGTTCTTGATAAATCGATGATAATAGGATTAAGATACAATTCGAAATATATATCTATCTATTTCTAAAGGCTTAGGAATTATTCTAACAATTAGAATATAAACAATTTCATATACACAAAGACGATTTTCGATTCGATTCCAACATAGAATCGAGAGCTCGAGGAGATCTGTTAGTGTGGATTATCTTTAGAGGGAGAACACTTGGACTCCTATTCGCATGGATGTGTTCGGATCGAGTTTGAAGATGTGATTCGGATGATCGGAATCTAGTCTAAAACTCAAAGGATGACTCGTATTTGAATATGACAATCCCTACATTAAACAGATGGCTCAAATGTACAATTTCGTTTGAACTTTATTAAGCGTGTTTGGTGTTTGCATAAGATCCGTGTCGTAATAGCAATAGGTCGTGTTTTACATAATTTTTATGTATTAAATTTTTATATTTTCGTTGCGTAAGCATCTCCGGACTTATGCAAAACTAACACCTTCAATTCAAATATGTAAATTCAAGGATAAATTGATCTCAAACTTTTATTTCAACGTCTATTAATATATTTCATCTTTTATTTTCAGTGATATTTGTCTTTCGTATAGTCATATTTTTATTGTAGACATTCTTACTTTAATTTTGAATTTGTATTTTTCAAATTGATAATTGAATAATACCTTTTTAGGTCGCGACCAATATTTTAAAAGCAATTCGATACATATTAAATTTTTCTTATTTTTACATTTCATTCAAAAAGTTTTATCTAATTAAATTAGAGGTTTGACTGCAATTTACCATGCTGTGACATAGGAAATAGTTGATAGGCGATATTAGGGATGTAAATAAGGTGAGTTGAAATGAGTTTGTTTTTTCCCCTTCATGTTCGAGCTCAAATTAAATAAATCAAGCTAAATACCAACGAGCAAGAAAAAGGGACTCAAGCTCAGACTTGAGTTTTGTTTGAGTTCAACTCGTTTGATTTGAATTTATGAAATTCAAATTTTTTAATTATTTTATTATGTTCGAACTGCAAGTTCGAGCTCGAATTTAAAATAAATATATTATGTATGATTATATAAAAGATGAAATAAATATTTGAAAAAAAAAAATCCCGCAAGCCACAAACAAAAATTGCTAAAAACTCTAGTTCGACTTGTATCAAATTATTTGAAATCAAACTTGAACATTTTTCAAACCGATTTATCCAACTCACAAATAGATTTGATTCATTTGCATCGGTATGCGACCTACCCTATGAGCAAAAAAAAAAAAAAAAAACCCAGTCTAGTTGTGATAGTATTTGTTATTTTTTTTTACGGGGATATTTTGCCAATTTCAAGAGTAAGATCGGGATGTAAGTTTATGACTTAAAAAAAAAAAACACACTAAAATGTTTTTCAAGATTCTTTCGGATCCTTTATTACTTGTATTAGTTAGATATGCTCCAAGGAATATAATATACACCAATTAATAAAAGTATTTTAATAAAAGTATGTCACAGTTGTAGAACTTGATTGCACCATGTTAATATTACGTCTTAATATTTAGTGTTTTATGCACAAGATTTATATATGCTAGTCGGCACACTCAATTCATTTGCAAAATAATAATAAAATAAAATTTAATTAATTATTTAAACTTGAATATAAAAATAAAATATTTATTAAATTTTATACATAATTATATATGTATATTCAATTATTTATAATATATTTTAACAAATTTATTATAGAAAATAATTCAAAATAAAATTAAAATTATACAATTAACAAATAAATAAAAAAAAAGAAAGTTAACAAAATTGATAAAAGTAACCCGAAAATATATATATTGATGGTCGGCTGTGGTTTTGGACTTAATCCACCCTAGTATGTAGGGTTGTCAATGGAGCGGATTTTAATCCGAATTTAACATATTCAATCGATTAAAATATTTGATGAGTCAGATTCAATAGCAAATATCTGTAATCCGAAATAAATGCGTTGGATTTGGAATCAAGCAGTTCAATCGTTTAAAAATCTGAATCCGAACTTTAATAATACTTTTTATTATATTAGCAACTTTACACATATAATATTAGTGAAAATTTTGACATAGAATTCAATATTCAAACCATTATAACTTATAATACACTTTTTTATATTTTTCAAAGTATTTTTTTTATAAAAAAAATATATAGTTTTTATATATATTATAAAATAATTTTTCACTTATTTAAATTTTAGTTTTTACATAAGAAATAATTTTTTTATTATTTATTTAATTTTAAAATTTCAAATTTTTTAACAGTTAATCATGTCAGATTTTCCTACCAGAGACTCGAAAAAACCAAAAATTCACTAAACATTATTCACAATGAAAAGCTCGACAAGAAAAGGGAAAGAAACCGTTGAAATACAACTACCACCATACTCTTCTTCTCTTCCAATTCAGAATTTGTCGCGGCCACAACAATGTCACTCAGCGCTTTCAAAGAGGCGCTCAAGCCCTGCAAAACCAATTTATTATCATCATCAACCTCTTCATACTCTTCTTCGCAAATTTCCCAAGATTTTGACTCATCAATCGCAGCTTCGAGAAAGCCCCCTAAATCCTCTCTCTCCAAGCAACTTTTGCGTCTCCAGGACGACACCGATCTCTGTCCGCAAATCCCAACGAAAGACTTGAAAAGAGAGGCCGATTTGAATCCTGGAAGTGCAAAAGATGGTGACAGTGAAGGAGAGGAGGAAATTCGGAAGGGAAATGGACTGGAATTGGAGTCTTTTCGGCTCGTTGATCACATTGGACCTTACGAGCCTCTTGTTCTCTCTCTCACTGGCGAAATTCCGGTTGTGCAGGTAATTTTCGGAGTACCCATCTCTTCAAATTTCTAAATTTTTGACTTGGTTTCGTATATTTTGGTTTAATTTTAACATATTTTACTATTTGCACTTTTTGTTTTTTTTCTCAAATTCTTGTTATTTTAGGGAGGGAGTGGTCTTAATGAGAAAAGTTTGTTTCTGAACTCTTAAATTTTAACTTTTTTGCCTAATTTTGTCCCTAACTTTTAAGCATAATAAAGCAACACTTTGATTCTTTAAGGTGTACTAATTACTTTGGTCACCTGCATAGAAAGGGGGTAAATTAGTTATAGTCTTGGAATTAAACTTGTTCAGACTGTTAAGTTCTATTATGTTTAATTTCGAGTTAATCCCAGGTTTCTCATTAACAAGTGTTAATAGAATGTTGTTCAGAAATGAAGTGTTCCCGTCCCTTGTTATTGCCCTAATGGCAGATGTGGCAATCAATTGATACTAATTAATCTGATTTCCTGAACTTGGTTTTTGTAATGAGAACACTAAGTGTACCAGTAAAGATCTATTCTAATTATTAGCTATAGTAGCACGCGACATATAACATAAATACACATACATGAAGATATCAACTTTTCATGTGATGTTTGAGCCTTGAACGTATCCTATGTGTTATTTTTAACATTTTCAGGTTCCTGCTTCTATAAATAGTAGACTTTTGGAACATCAAAGAGAAGGGGTGAAATTTTTGTATAACTTGTACAAGAAAAACCATGGAGGAGTTCTAGGAGATGACATGTAAGTTTCTTTTTTAACTTTTCTAACATTCGCTGATGAGATGGAGTGTGAAGATAATATCTTGTCGTGTTCTGGTTTCAGATTGCTGATCTCATTGTTCCTTATCTACTTCTTCAATTCTCTTTTTCCTGGACTAATCATGCATGCAATTCGTTCTCCTTTCCTTGATTAAGCTGTTTTAGAAAGTAAATTAATAGTCCAGAGTCCTTCTTTCTGCACATCCATGTGCCTAGGCGGTTGTGAGAATTTTTTGTTGGTTTTCTATATGGGCTGTGGTGCAATAGTTATGCAGCAACTCTTTCTGTGTTCTCTGTTTCCTAATTATATTGTTTTACATCTAAGATTCTACTGCACTTTTTGTTATGGTCTTCAGTCGGCTATGCATTTCTCTTTTATGGCCAAATGCAATTTTGGCAAGTTAAAGAGTAATCTACCATAGGCTAGAGAAAAAACATGGACTATTCTGAAAAATGCTTATATGACAAGCTAGCACTGGCGGTACTTTGCCCAACTGGCTCATCTGGAGAGTACTCTCATGTCAAGTGTTCCAGTAAAAACGATTCTAATGGTTGTCTTACTACTCGAACAGATTAGACATTCATTATGTTTGTAATTCTTCAATTTAATGCGTACAAATCTATCATCAATTAGAATGTGAAGTTCTTGACCATATATTACTTGATTTTTCACTTGTCAAATCATGCATGAATAGAGCCCACTTGTTAGTTAAAACTGTAAACTTTTTTCTTTGGAATTACAAAACAGGGAAAAAGGATAAGTTTGACCTATTGAAAGATTTAAACGAGAGAAAATTGTATTGCGTGTGTTACAGAGAGTGACTAATCTCAATATAGAGATTGGTGAATATCTGCACAAGGAAACTATATCTCTACCCTAAAATACAAAGCAATAATTCGGGAATAAATTATGCTAATCAAATATTCTAATACTCCCCCTCAAGTTGGAGCATATATATCGATCATGCCCTGCTTGTTAAATATTTATTATCTTCAACACAAGTTACACAACCAAAGAATTATCTTTTTATTTTTATTTTAATTGAGCTCTATTCAAGCTTTATTACCATCTCTTCCAACCCTCTCAATTCACAATGCAGCACGCATAATATTTTTATCATGTTAGCTGCAATTCACAAATTGCAACATTGTTAATACATACAAGGGTCACAAGAATTTCTTTTGCATAGTCCAACTATCGCATTTTCTTTTATTTCATTCCTATTCTGTTGAGTGACGTTGAATATATAGCACGAGTTCCAGTGTTACTGGTTAATTTCTTTCTATTTAGTGCTAAAATTGGTGTACTGCTAATATTATATATTTCCTGGGTAAACTTATGTTAACATTCATCATATTGTGACTTAGGTAGTCCATGAGTTAAATAGTTCTTGCTCGTGTGGCGTGACCATTCGTTCACCCTTCATTGACATGGTATCCACCAGGATGTGTACTTCGAATGATTGCTTAAGCAATCAAAAAGGGAATCTTTAGCAAATGTGTTTGGCTGTACATACAGAGTACCAACTACTGAGAAAGGTTCATTTGGCAGTCTTGTGAATATTTAATAAAGGTTTTTGGAAAAGTGAAGATTTTGTACGCAGGAATTGTGGAGGATTCTCTTTTGCACTAGGCAAACTAGAATCCATAAATACTGGACGATCTTTTTAGCTTCCTATTTCCCAGTTCTCTTAGTAGTCTGTCCAACTGAAAAAAATTTCTAGATCAGCTACTGGTATCTTCAGATCAGCTGGGTAATGATCCAGACTATATTAGAATGTCTCATTTCTATGACTTAAGATAATAGTTTACACCTCAAGGTCCCACTTTGTAGAGCATATGTGTCTTATTATCACATTATGCTGATACTTTTCTAAATTCCCATTACATTGAATTCGTTTGTCTGATGTATTCACGTGTTCCGTATAAAGTATCTTAATATCTGTTCTGTGCTTCTTAGATTTGCTATCAATTACATTCCTTTTTCTTCTTCTCTCTTTCCATTTCCATTCATATATTTATCATGTTGAAAGTAATTCCTCCTATACTTCGTTTTTGTTTATGCATGCATTAGGGGGTTGGGAAAGACCATTCAGACAATTGCTTTCTTGGCTGCTGTGTTTGGGAAGGGTTCAGAACTGGAGTTAACATCTCACAATGGAAAAGAGATGGAGAAGAAGGGCCCTGTACTAATAATTTGCCCCAGTTCTGTCATCCATAACTGGGAAAGTGAGTTTTCCAAATGGTCGACGTTTAGTGTTTCTGTTTACCATGGAGCAAATCGTGATTTAATAATGGACAAAGTAAAAGCACATGTTGTTGAGATTCTTATAACCAGCTTTGATACGTATAGGATACAAGGAAGCATGATGTCAGATATACAGTGGGAGATTGTGGTTGTTGACGAGGCACACAGGCTTAAGAATGAGAAATCAAAACTACATAAATCATGTTTGATGATTAAAACCCTGAAGCGTTATGGTCTTACAGGAACTATAATGCAGAACAAAATAATGGAACTATTCAATCTATTTGACTGGGTGGTACCTGGTGGCTTGGGGACACGGGAACATTTTCGAGAATTTTATGATGAGCCTCTCAAGCATGGTCAGAGATCAAGCGCTCCAGAAAAATTTGTCCGGCTTGCTGATGAGCGAAAGCAACACTTGGTGTCAGTGTTGCGGAAATATATGCTCAGAAGGACAAAAAAGGAAACAATAGGGCATCTTATGATGGGAAAGGAAGATAATGTCGTATTCTGTGCTATGAGTGAGTTGCAAAAACGGGTTTATCAGAGGACACTGCAGCTGCCTGACATCCAATGCCTGGTCAATAAGGACCTTCCATGTAGTTGTGGGAGTCCTCTCAAACAATCTGAATGTTGCAAAAGAACAGTTCCAGATGGTGTCATCTGGCCCTATCTTCATAAGGACAACCCAGAAGGCTGTGATTCTTGTCCTTTTTGCCTTGTTCTCCCTTCTCTGGTCAAGCTCCAGCAGGTATCTATTTGTTATGGACTTTCTTTTTATGCTCATTTGCGATTTGTAAATAATTTTGATGACATTCACAGCTGCTTTATATCTTACTACACAGTGAGTGACAATGGTGGCTAAATAAGATACATATGTGTATAGAAAATGATGAGAATTAGACAGGAAACAGATATGTGACTATCGCCTGTCAGTCACGGCATCTGCATGTGGACTTATATTTTTCTGTTCTGAGCAATGATCAGTTTTATAGTTAGGGTGTTTCTAAATACTCCTGCTATAGGAAAGAGTGGCTAATTTCTTGCTGTGAGATGCTGTTTAGTCCTGTGCCTATGTGCCAGTTTTCTCATGTTCACCTGTTCAATGTTATCTTCCACTTTGTTTGCTTTGAGATTGATATTAATCCTGCTCCATTCCTTTTTAGGGTCCGTTCACGTTCTGATTTCCTAGAAGTCATGCCTAGTCTCTTTTGCAGATTTAAGTCATCGTTGGAGGGAGAAATAACAAAGAAAAAATAAGGATAACTTGGATGCTTCTATTTGACACTTGGTCTAAATATTATTTTGTGTTGCTCCTGTTGAATCTGAAAGCCTCTGGAATATTTATCTATGAGTGATCTGGTATTTAGAGAAGACAACATTGTCAATTAATTTTCCACCATAATTCTATCAGTCTTTTTAGTAGCTGAACTCTTGTTTGGATTAGTAGAACTTTTCCCAGTTTCCAGTCACATTCTGGGAAGTCAGTCTAAGTACTACTTCAAAAGGAAGAATAATTTCTATAACCTGAGTTAAAAGAAGCACTTCACTGTTCAAACTATAAAAATCAGATACGGCCTGAGGATTGGGTGGAGCGAATATGAAGTTGTAATTATCTACATCTGTTTCCAGCATTTATTGTCTATCAAAGATAAGCTAAATAAATGAAGAATTTTTGTCAATCAACGACTTCTTATAGATGAAGCCAAGTAAGAATCGTGAAACTGAGTTGTAATTTGAGGAATCTAGTTATGGCATTTTACCTAGCACAACTGGTTACTGAAGTAGTTGGTGACTGGTATGTTGCTTTTGTAACCAATTGATACAGAGGTCTGCGAATGGACCAGGTTTCCTCTACTTGGTTGAAGTTTGCTAGTTCAATTCTCAAATCTCCAGCTCATGTAGGGTTTTACTTGTAAAGATCAATGCTCTGAACTTATTTCTCGAAAATGTTGGACCCTATTTAAGTATGGCATTATATTTGAAAAATACACCAGCATTTAGTTTTGACGTAGAAGAATTACTATGACTATTTATCTTTTAGCAAGGAGAGTAATGCTGATAGAAGAACACACTTCCTGGGATTGCTATTCTCCAACATTTATCTTTTTCTTTTGCATGTGACTATTTTATAGGTAAGCAATCACCTGGAGCTTATCAAGCCTAACTCGAAAGATGATCAAGATAAGCAAAGAAAGGATGCAGAATTTGCTTCTGCTGTATTTGGTACCGATATTGATTTAGTGGGAGGTGCCGCCCATGATGACAGATTTATGAGCCTCAGCGATGTTAGACATTGTGGAAAAATGAGAACTTTGGAGAGATTGATGCACTCCTGGATTTCCATGGGTGACAAGATTCTTCTCTTCAGTTATTCAGTGAGGTAATATGTCGAGATACTACGCTTTTCTGTTTTGAGCTATGTGTTGTTGAACTCAGGTTCAGTGCTGTCTAGTATATTTTATTGTGGTGGTTGTGATTGCAATGAACATGATGCACATGTAGGTTGCCAGTATTGTTTGACAGGGAATTTTGTGCATACACGATATGCACCTTTGTCTTGAAGGGTGTTGGTTTGATTATATGCTTATCATACTAAAGAATGTGTTATCTAGCAGGATGCTGGATATCCTTGAAAAGTTTATTATACGTAAAGGCTATAGCTTTTCAAGACTAGATGGTTCAACTCCAACTAATCTGCGCCAATCTCTTGTTGACGACTTCAACTCAAGTCCAAGCAAACAGGTCAATTTTGGGTATACATAACTCGTGTTTGCGATGTACCCTTTTTCTTTTTCGCTATTTTGAGTGGAAAAATGAAGTTCTGCCTCCAGGTGTTCCTGATTTCTACTCGAGCTGGCGGGCTTGGGCTAAATCTTGTTAGTGCAAACCGGGTGGTAATATTCGATCCAAACTGGAATCCTGCTCAGGATTTGCAGGCCCAAGATCGGTCATTTCGTTTTGGTCAGAAGCGGCATGTAACCGTGTTCCGTTTTCTTGCAGCCGGTTCTCTTGAGGAACTCGTCTACACGAGGCAGGTATATAAGCAACAGCTATCGAATATTGCTGTTGCTGGGCAAATGGAGAAGCGATATTTTGAAGGTGTACAGGTAGAAGGCTGTTTATCTTTATTTGAACATTTCCATCACCTCGCATTTCATGTCCGCTCACCTCAAATGATTTTTTTTTTTTTAAAGGATTGCAAGCAGTTCCAGGGTGAGCTTTTTGGTATCTGCAATTTGTTCCGTGATCTTTCCAGTAAGCTTTTCACTAGTGAGATTGTAGAATCCCATGATAAGCAAGCAAAAGAAAACGATCACCACTACCACAGTGCAAAGCTCGATTTGGATGAACTTGGAATCAGCTTTAATCCTTACGAGAAAGAAATAGCTGCTGCTCATTCAGTAGAACCTGAGATCAGTGAGCCTAAAGATAAGAGAAAGACAAGAGAACCAACGCTTGAAGATCTTGGTGAGTTTGCTTTCTTCCCATTTCATGTCCATGTCGTATAGGAATATTGCTGTTTTTGTTTCTGTTTTCGGTTAAATTATTTGTAGTTTATATGAAAATTACTTTTTTGTTTCTTCAGGTGTTGTATATGCTCATCGAAATGAAGATATCGTCAATTTTGGATCCAGGATCCTGGTAGGGCGAATACCACGTGTGTGTTTGAAGGAAGATGTCAAGAAGCCATGCCCGTCTCACCCTGCTCAAGAAGCAAAAGAAGCAGATACGAAGCAGCCATGCCCAGCTTCCCCTGCTCAAGAAACAAAAGAAGCAGATGCAGATGTAGGGGTGGATTCTCAAGTGTCTGAGCCCTCCAAGAGAATGAAAAGTGATGACCATTATACTCTTCTTGCTATGTTCATGGGCTTTGAGGAGGTTGAATTAAAGAAGTTATTGCTTTCGGAACCTCCCGGAGATCGTCGTCCTAATGGTTGAAAAGTCAAAAAAAATCCCCCACTGTGTAATGTATATTGCCTTAGATGTGGAAGGATATGCACATAGTTCTTGTTGTTGTTGTCCGTAGTTTTTTTTTTTTCCTAGTATTTTAATTGTTTGGGCAAAATCTGTACATTGTAGCATTATGTACATGATTCCATGTTTTAGCGTTTGCAATGAGTGTAATCCATAGTATTTTTAAGCTAACTATATGCATCACTAATTATTTAGTATTTTATGTGATGGTTTCTTATGTGACTAACAATAACTCAGTGCATTTACGTTGTTATTCTTAACTAATTCCCTTAGACGTGCTAGAATCATTAAAATCCCACGTGGCTACCATGCTACACATGTATTAAGCTATAATTGACCTAAATTAATATTTGGCACCACTTAAAACACTTTTTGGATGGGTGCCAGATTTCTAAAAACATTTTTTGGGGAGAAATACCACCTCGAGCTAATATTTGGCAAATTTTTAGTGTACTTAAGACACTTGTCATGCATACACGTAAGGATGAAAGAAAGAGAGATATTTCATGTTAATACTTGTCACACATGCGCATATGAATAAGGGAGGAAGTCATATCTCATGCCAACACTTGTCACCCATGCATATGGATGGGAGATCAAGTGACACTTATCACACATGCATATAAAGATAAGTGAGAAAGCGACACGTCATGCTAACACTTGACACCTCTATAATGCATGTAGGACACTTATGTTGTATGCAATTAAGATAAGAGAGGGGGTGACACCTCATGCTTGACATGTGGCATATTATTAGTCTGTCATTGGATTAGATTACACGCGCAAGACAAGAGATATAAGATGAGAAACGTCTACTTGACAAATGTCAAATATGCATTACTCCAAAAGATGACTAGTCTTATGCAAGTTTTACGACAACCACACTTATCTATACCTAAAGCCCACATTTTCCTTATAATTAGCTTTCAAACTCGCGTTCTATACTTCACATTTCACACACGAGTTCTAAGAGACACAATACTTGAGTAGCATTAATAAGAATGAGAGAGTATAGCTAAGGCAAGAGCCCTACTTGACTACACAAGTTGTAGTTGCTCATATGGTCATGCTTTGAGCTTCCGACCATGTTTGATTATATTTTAGTATGAGAAATTTTATGTTACATGGTACATGCTAGGTTTCTGTGTAGTATTCTTGTTTAGAATTAGAAGTTAACATTAACTTAGTTAAATGCATGTAATAACAATGCATGTTTTTAGTTATATTAGATATGTAATCATGTTTCCAGCTTGTACCTAATATCAAAGCATATTCTAAGTTAAATAAATGCTTCTTGAATATACTTGATTCTAAAGCATGTTCTTTGTGTTGCAATGTGTATTACTAGAATCTTGTTATGTATGAATGGACCCAAATGTGGTCAGGACTAAATTAGGCTGAGTTTGGTCGGACAGTAATGGGTTGACTGGTCTTAAAAGTCTACGTCATTCATGATCCTAATCCCTCCCCATAATGGATGAAGTGTTCCATTTGAAGTGAATTTTAAAATTAGACATATACTCGAAATACGACCAACTTGATACATAAAATAGGAATATTCATATCAATATTTGTATGGAAGATATAAGTTGAGTATTGTAACAAAAAAGTAAAATTGTAACTTATGTGATATATTATATGTGATTATATGCACCTGAGTCATATACACAAACACTTTATGTTTTTGGGTAAAATCTTTTACGCAACTGTCATGTTGATGCCTCTTACACACCATCGTAAACAAGGAAGAGTGGAAGACAAAAAAAAAAAAAAAAAGGAGTCGGGCCTATTAGAGTTTCAAGCTAGAACTGAGGACTTATTTCATAGATATGCACTATTTTGGGAAATTTCGTTGTAACAACTGTCTTGTACCATAAGAACACTTATTCTGTTAGAGTCACACAACTGCTTTTTGGAATCCTTGTTATTGCAATGACCTCGGTTCCACTAATTCACATACATGTTTTAAGTGTTGGAAGTGTTTTATGAAGTATAGAAGGAACCACGTTACAATGAGAATGTTACTTCCAGGTTCTCTGCAGTCTACACGGAGAAAATTTAGCCCATAAGACCGTTCAAGTTTTTATTTAAGAAACTAACCCTCAAATTATATTTTCATTTTCTTTTGGGTTGAATTTATGATGTGGCATTAATTAGGGCAAATAAATATACTTATTTATTCAAAAATTTGAATGGGGGTCAAATTATAAATAACTTAACTTATGTTCGGGGGTCAAATTGAAAATAAATTAACTTACAAAAACAACAAAACACCAAGGCCGTGACAAAATAAATGGCCGTTCAAGCTAATCTCTTAAGCTATAAAATGATCTCTTAAGATATATTCTTTTTTTTTTCTAACTACATCGCTTAAACGACCACTCGATTGTTTAATAGATTATGTTATTCTACTTTATAATATGATCTCTTAAACGGTCGGCCCGTCAAAAAATGTACGGCCGTTCGACCTAATCTCCTAAGCGATCAATCTATCTCTTAAGAAATATTCTTCTTTTCTTACTAAATCGCTTAAATGACCACTCGATCATTTAATAGATTATGTTATTCTACTTTGTAATATGATCTCTTAAACGGTCGGCCCGTCAAAAAATGTACGGCCGTTCGGCCTAATCTCCTAAGCGATCAATCTATCTCTTAAGAAATATTCTTCTTTTCTTACTAAATCGCTTAAATGACCACTCGATCGTTTAATAGATTATGTTATTCTACTTTGTAATATGATCTCTTAAACGGTCGGCCCGTTAAAAAATGTACGGCCGTTCGGCCTAATCTCCTAAGCGATCAATCTATCTCTTAAGAAATATTCTTCTTTTCTTACTAAATCGCTTAAATGACCACTCGATCGTTTAATAGATTATGTTATTCTACTTTGTAATATGATCTCTTAAACGGTCGGCCCGTCAAAAAATGTACGGCCGTTCAGCCTAATCTTCTAAATAATGAATCTATCTCTTAAGAAATATTCTTCTTTTCTTACTAAATCGCTTAAATGACCACTCGATCGTTTAATAGATTATGTTATTCTGCTTTGTAATATGATCTCTTAAACGGTCGGCCCGTCAAAATATGTACGGCCGTTCGGCCTAATCTTCTAAATAATGAATCTATCTCTTAAGAAATATTCTTCTTTTCTTACTAAATCGCTTAAATGACCACTCGATCGTTTAATAGATTATGTTATTCTGCTTTGTAATATGATCTCTTAAACGGTCGGCCCGTCAAAATATGTACGGCCGTTCGGCCTAATCTCCTAAGCGATCAATCTATCTCTTAAGAAATATTCTTTTTTCTTACTAAATCGCTTAAATGACCACTCGATCGTTTAATAGATTATGTTATTCTACTTTGCAATATGATCTCTTAAACGGTCGGCCCCTCAAAAAATGTACGGCCGTTCGGCCTAATCTCCTAAGCGATCAATCTATCTCTTAAGAAATATTCTTCTTTTCTTACTAAATCGCTTAAATGATCACTCGATCGTTTAATAGATTATGTTATTCTACTTTGTAATATGATCTCTTAAACGGTCGGCCCGTCAAAAAATGTATGGCCGTTCGGCCTAATCTCCTAAGCGATCAATTTATCTCTTAAAAAATATTCTTCTTTTCTTATTAAATCGCTTAAATGACCACTCGATCGTTTAAACAATTCTCTTATTTTAAAATAATCTCTTTATCAATCACTCAATCGTTTAAGTGATTTTATTATTTTTTTGGAAAATATTGATATAAATCCATTTTGAACTATCTATTATAATACTTTTAGAAAATAATAGATCAAATCCATTATAATATATTCATGATGTCTATATCTATATTCTAAAATATCGTTATGACTATTATATTGAATAATTATGAGTATTATTATCACTATTATAATATACTCATGACTTCTTTATTATAATGATCATGGTAAATATCATTATATATAATTATATTTATGATGCTAATTTATACTATAAATGATAGTTATAATCATTATAATTTTAGAGATCTTTAATTTGTAGAGAATATATATATATGTATAGTTTATGGAAATATAAATATCAATTCATCCTATCATAATGATTCTATGTAATAATCATAATAATCTTATCATGAATATATTATTATAATGCTCATTATAATGTATCTATGATATCTATACTACAAAAGATATCAATTCATCCTATTATAATGATTCTATGTAATAATCATAATAATCTTATCATGAATATATTATTATAATGCTCATTATAATGTATCTATGATATCTATACTACAAAAGATTATTATAAAAGATAGAGTTATGTAATATATACTCTTATAATATACTAATATTGTCTATATATTTTAGCATAATTCTCTTATTTTAGAATAATCTCTTAAAATTATAATGTAATCTCCTAAGCTATTTCTTAAGAGATATTATTTTTTTCAACAAAACCGCTTAAACGGTCGTTCGATCGTTTAAGAGATTATATTATTCTACTATATAGTATGATCTCTTAAACGGTCGGGCCGTCAAAAAAAGGACGGCCGTTTGGGCCAATCTCCTAAGCGAACAATCTATCTCTTAAAAGATATTCTTTTTTCTAACTAAACCGCTTAAACGGCCACTCGATTGTTTAAGAGATTATTTATTTTACTATGTAGCATGATCTCTTAAACGGTCGGGCCGTCAAAAAATGGACGGCCGTTCGGGTCAATCTCCTAAGCGACCAATCTATCTTTTAAAAGATATTCTTTTTTTCTACTAAGCGATCCATCTATTGCTTAGAGATTCTATTATCTAGTTTTTTTTAGCATAATCTCTTCAACGACCACTTAATTGTTTAAACAATTCTCTTATTTTAAAATAATCTCTTTATCAATCATTCAATCATTTAAGTGATTCTATTATTTTTTTGAAAAATATTGATATAAATCCATTTTGAACTATCTATTATATATATGTATAGTTATATAGATATCAATTCATCTTATCATAATAATTCTATGTAATAATCATAATGATCTTATATATATTAAATCATCTTTATTTAAAACAATATAAATTTATTCTTAAGATCAAATGATTGAAAACATAATAAACAAATTGAGTAAGAGATAAGGTAATACGAATTTTTTAAAATTACTATAAACAAAAATAATACAAAGTTTTTTCTTAAAAAAATAGAAAAAATAACCAAAATAGAAAAATACCCCACCCAACCCCAACCCAGGAAACAAACAAGAAACAGGAAGAGAAGGAAAAAAAAAAAAGAACACGCATAATACACGCACATCATCAAATTAAACAATACAAATTGGTTAAAATGTTAAATTGAATACATGATTTATTAGCCCATGATGAAAGAAGTTGATTTATATACAGAAATTTGAAAAATTTTGGCCGGAGGAGGTGGAATGGCGGCAATGTAGCGCGCACTTCGTTGCCACCATTCTATCTCCTCCAGTTAAAATTTCTCAATTTTTTGCCACAAATAAGCTCTCCTTATTATGGGCAAATAGATTATTTGATCAATTTTGGAATCCCATAAAATTTGAATGGTTAATTTTAATTGTGTGATGGTGTTTGTATGTATTTGTCTTCTTTTTATTTGATTTTGTTTTGTTTTATTTTTTTGATTGAGTATTGATAAGTTATTTTTTGTAATATATTCTTTTTTTGGAGTTTAAATATAATTTTTAAAAAATAAATAAATATTTTTATTTAATAATATTTAGGTTTAATTTATAATTAATTATGTATAATTAATAAAAGAGTCATCTACCTAAAAATTAAAATTTGTGGGTCATTCGCTTAAAAAAAAATTTGAAAAGGTTATCTATTAGAAAACCTCGTCTACACGCTGCGTGCCATATGATCTAAATAAGTTTGCTATTGTAGCTATCACACCAAGACAATTGAAAAAAATGAAAAAAACTAAAAATATAGCAAATTAAAGAAAATGACCTAATATTCGTATATCATGTAAAGATCAATATCCAAAAATAATATCGACAATATAAACAAACAAGAAAAATGAGGCTCAGATCTGTTGTGAAAGCAAGCGGAGCAAAGAGAGTGCCACCACGCCATGGCTGCAGATCCATCCGGGTCGCCCCGCCAAGATACGGGTGGGTTTGTCTATTTGCCCCGATTCATCAGCCCAGAAAGAACAAAGAATCATCATCATCACGGCCCCAATATAGATATAGATATTAATCAAGAGACAGACTAGAAATCATGGCGTGCGCAAAGGGCATCAAACAAGAAAACACACACACACACACACACACACACACACAGAGAACTGGTTTCTGGTCATCAGTACAAGACTAGCTAAGCTGTTTCTTGTTCTTGATCTTTCAAGGGCTGTTGATTTTTCTACTAATAAAGAGTAAAATGAAGAAATCATGGGGGATATACAGAGAGGGGCAACCACCCTTATAGAAATCCCATATATTTCTCACTGTAACCCCTCATTCTTCCCCTTCTGAGCTGATGATATTTTGCTTCTTCACTCCATAGAGGGGCTGTGATTCAATATATGGTAATGGTGGAACCTTGGATTTTCCTTTTTCCTTATTTGCCCCTGCTTAGACCCTGGTTTTACGGTCTCGGGAAGAGTTGAAATGGCAGGCACGAGTGGCCCGCCTTGCTCCACCAATGGTGGAGCTGTGCAAGAACAGGGGGTGTCTTTTGTAATTTCCCATGTTCATCCTGATGCTTCCTTCACTTCTTTTCTTTATTTTCTTCTAATTTTTTTCTTCTCTCTTTAAATGTTCAACTATAAAAACTTTAAAATCAACAGTGAACATATTTCTTTCGAAGATACCATATATCTTATTTAATGTTTATTGTATATGTTTTCACTAAAATTACTAACTGAAAAATTCTTTTTCACAAGTTAAAAAATTGTATCTTTACTCTCAAATATTATTCAAAAAATAATTTTAAATTTATATGGTTAATAAACTCAACCCAAAAAGTCAGTTTAAAACCTTGTTTTTTAAAGTCACATTCACAATGGAAATTTACTTCCCTAAACAAAATTCATTAAATCAATACCCAGATTTTGTGTCCCATACATTAATCAATATTTAATCCCAAAAGCTCATGTTTGCCTAACCTATATGAAATTATTTCAAAAATGGCTACAAGTTTCTTAATAAAATTGTCCATGGGGGAGAAAAAAAAAACAGACAATTAACAAAGCAAACAAATAGACGAGGCTCAGATCTGTCAAATTTTGAACCCGGCACAAGAGACTCCGACCACGCCATGGCTGCAAAGATCGCCGGTTGCGTGTGAAGATCACACGCCCTCGGGCTCGCCCCGCCAAGATACGGGCCGGCTAGTCTCAGTGCCCGATTCACCAGCTCAGAGAGAGAAAACAAGAACAAAAAAAGGAAATCATCACAGCCCCAGCAAAGTTAAATTAAAAAGAAACTTGAAAGGTCGGATGAACAAATTTTCTCAATCACAGATCCAGAGTATATATGCGATGGATTAAGGAGACAAGAAACAGCGCTCGTAAGCTTTGCATGCGAGAAGAATACACAGTCCCTTGAAAGTTGAAATCAATCAAAAATTGGCGTATGTATATTTTGGGGACCAAAAATACAATTTTCCCAACAGAGACGAACAATATCAATATCCCAGTTTTCCTTTTCTTGGTTTGTTCTTTTTCTTCAAGGGCTGTTTGTTGATTATGAGATGATTGAAGAAATCATGGGGGTGGTGGAGAGAGAGAGGGCAACCACCCTTGAAGAAATCCCAAAGTCTCTCTCTCTCTAAACCCTCATTCTTCTTCCCTCTAGAGCCGGTGATTGATTCAGTCTATTGATGACGGGGATGTCCATATGAGTTAGTATAATGATGGTGGCCTTGGCAATTATTGATTTTCCTTGTTTGCCCCTCTTTTGACTGCGGTTTTACGTCGGAGCGACAATTTAGGTGGGTCAGGTAGATTCACGTTGAATTGAGATAGAGATATAACATAAAATCTTATAATTCTAATTCAATTTATAATATATCAAATTCTTGAGAATTCTAATCCAATTTAGTTGGGATTCATATCAATTCAAATTGACATATCTTAAATTAAATTGATCCATTAACCTGACTATCCATGACTCAATTCATCTTAATTACTTAATTTTTTTTTTCATTCTTCATTTTTTAAAATCTTCTCTTACTAGAATTTAGCATTGAAATATTACAATCTTCACTTGATAAATAGGAGGAGAAAATAACAAAATATTGCATAGAAAATAATTTAATAAAATGATTTGATATATCTCAAAAAAAAAATTCCTCTAATGTCCATATCAAAATTCAATTTTCAAAACTTATAAAAGACATTTAGAGTACTTAAAAAAACAACAAAAATCTAATCTTCAAATTTGAAGAACGAATTCTTAGTAGTAATAGTAATCATAGAACATAGAAAATAAAATTATATCGCTAAATTTGTGATAGAAAGATTTTGATATTTTATTACCATTTAGAGTATCATCACATCATGTGATGATTAATAATAGAATTTAATGTAAATAGAATTAAATAAACAATTAGTAACAAAGCATTTACTGATAAATTTCAAATTTGTTATAGATGAAATCCAATATAAAAAATTAAATTTATAATTGATTCATCACTGAAAGGTATATATTCTTAATTCTTATACTAATCGTCAGTTGTGTACAAGATACACTTTTGGAATTTATATGAAAAATTATTGAGTTCATTTCTTACTCTAGTTTATTTAAATTTTATTTATAAGAATATACTATAAAAATATTTGATAAAAAAATTTCATTCAATATTAAAATAAATCAATATAAAACTTCAATGAATTCAAACAAACAATTAAAGTAAGAAAATAATCAATAAATATTTTTTCGAAGAGAAGAAGAAGATGATAACTAACATAAATATAATTTTTTTTTCATTCAAATTGACTTTTCACTTATTTAAAAGATTTAACAATCTCCTATATTTAATATTTAAATATCTAAATTTTTTTATATGTTTAATAATTTTTTTAAAAAAAATCTCTATTCTCTTTTTTAAATTTTTTTTCCTATATTATATCATTAATGATTAAATATAACCCTTCAAAATATTATGATTTTTGGGTTGGGTTGGATTGAATCAGGTTGTCGATTAACCTATAAAAAAAATCGGATTGTTTGGATAACCCCTGAGTAAACCCAACCTGACCCATCTTTTTTGAGTCGCTTTCGAATTTGACCCACTTTTAACCTAATTTAATCCATAAACTCTTAATTCTAACGCATTATTTTTATATTGGGTTCATATTAAATTATCGTGTTGGGTCAAAAATTATTATCCCTAATTTTACGGACCTCGAGTGGGACTTTCGCGTTTTGAGGCGGCAGATGAGAGGGTACGCGTGGTCCAACCCACACACTGACCGAGGTTGCTCAGCCAAGTTAGCATTTTGTAGAGTCAAATTGGGAAAATTCACAATACGATCCAAATTTAATTACATTTTAAATACATGATATAAAACAAAATTAATATTTGATTAGTATTAAGGCACAAAAAATAATATTTTTATTTATATATCATAATAAATTTTATTAAATAAAAATTAAATTGATAAAATATAAATATATTTTTTTAGGATATAAATTTCTAAACGCACTATTAAAAATCTATAGATAAGTTGGTATATTTAAAAATTCAATTGATAACATAATATATTTTGGTTCCAAAAATAAATTTTGGTATAATTATATCATATAATTTTTCTTAAGACAAGAATAATGATAGATAATATTTGTACTTCAAAATTAGAGCAATTTGATAAATACTATAAGGGTAATGTTATTAACATTTTTAAAATTGATATATGAGCTCCAATTATATTTTTAATTTAACTAGTTGACTAAATACCCCTCTTATTTATTGAACATTATTTGATTTGTTTAATTGAACAAATATTGTCCTCATCACTATTAACCATTTAGTTAGCTTATATATATATATATATATATATATTATATTAAAAATTTAGGTTACGCTTAGTGAAAATAAAATAAAAAGTAAATTAAATATGACTATTTATGTACACATAAGCTAGGACTTTGGTTGATTTGATTGACAAAAAAGATAGTATTTTATTGGTGCTAGAATTTTAGATTTTTATTATTATTTTATATATATATTTTGAATTCATACACTGCAATATCAAAGATATAAATATTGTTAGTTTTTTTTTTTTCAAATTTGGCCTAGATGGATAACTATAAAATTATGAATCAAAATATAAATTTAGAAATGAATATTATAAATGTAGATTAATATTTTAAAAATAAATGGACATTTGGTCAATTTCTTGATAGAAGGAAAAAATGAAACCCCAATAATAATTTTTGGAGTGCTAATATCTCCCTTGCAGATTGAGAAAGTGTTTTGGTATCCATTTTTAACTTATTTGAAAGAGTATATATATAGATAGATAGATGGGAAATTCTATCATCAGTCATGGTTCGTAGGTGACTAACATTAGTCACCTCTAATCTTAACCATTAGATATGGTAAATAAAATCTAAGCCGTCCATATATATGTGACCTGTTACCTGTTGTGCAGGTAAAGTGGAAGGGTTACCTGCTACACAAGTTATCCTATGGTTTTAATTTATTACAATTATTTTATTACACTATATATGGTCCCACTAAATACAAACCAATAAAATTATTTTTATAACATATATGTAATTTATAAATTCAAACAATATATTAATAGTTGATAAAAACTTATGCTTAATTTAACTTTTCAACACATTTTAAAAAATATATAACACTGATGACAAATTATTTTAAAAATATATCTAGAATATCAGTATTTGTATTTTAAATAACAAATTAAAATTTTAAAATTTAAATATTATTATTAAGTAAATTATTCATACTACCAATAAATTTATTATATAATGATTGATCTGTATTGAGAATTTGAGATTGAGTAATATATTTTTAAAAGTACTGCAAATCTATAAAATATATCCAGAAGAGCGCAATAAGTAGTAGTTGTTAAAAAAATATGTTTTGATTATTAGTGGAGGGTATACAAATATCAAACACCAATAATAATAATAATAATAATATTGTTTAACCAAATATATGTCAATGTGGTGTGATATATTCAAATATATATTATGCATAGCAAGTGTAACCAAATATATAATTCAATTATTGGTCTTACTAATTATGATTATAATAATATATAATGAATAATAATAGTAGTGATAATAACTATATATTAGCAATATATAGTTTAATGTGAGATAACTGTAAAAATAATAACAATTATAATATTAATAATCATATGTGAAAAAATAATTATAATTTACAAGTATTTATGTATGGGTCTAATTAATATAGATCTAAATGACGTAACACAACAATTATATATTGAAAAGTATGTACTCCTTAGAGAAGGTAAACAATTATAACACCCATTTATTCATTTGAATAATTATGACTATAACTATGTGTGTGATCAAATGTAAAGTGAATTCTAATAAATAATATGGTGATAATAATATTAACGATTAGATATCACACATTCTTAATTTGATGAACAATACTCACATTCTTGATATAAAATATTTAGTAATTGTATTATACGTTCTTCGTATAATAATTGACGATGAAATATACAATATTTTAACAAAATAATTATATTGACTTATTTGAAAATAAACAAAATAAATGTAAAAATAGGTCAATGTTACTAGTTTGTTTGCTTTTAATTTTTGTCCTAGAATTTCTATTTTGTTCGTACATCTATGAATTCAAATAAATTTTTTTTTTTATACTAGTGTGTCGATGTTTGTAATCATATCTTGGAGAAGATATATATACTCTAATTGAACGTCGAAATAATAATAATAATAATAATAATAATAATAATAATAATAATAATAATAATAATAATAATAGAATGATTAGCTAAATTAATTCACGAGAATAATTAAAAGAAATAATAATAATAATATTTGTTGTTACTAAAATAAAATATCATGTGATTTCTTTTAATTAAAGTATAACATTTAAATAGCAATAGAAACTATTTACCTTAAGAACTCTTAATAATTAAGGGAGATTTTTTATATTTGGTAAGGTTAATAATTAAAGGATCCTCCAATCTCTTTAGAATCCAACAATAACCATTCTTTTCAAGATTAAATGAGAATTAGAGATGGAAATCTGATTAGAATTGATTTTGTAGAGAGAGAAAAATAGTTTGTTTACCTGCAGAAGCTGGTAAGTGTGAGATTTAATTAATTGATAACTTATTTAAAAAATTAAAATTAGTACACGTGGCATTATTTGAAGGCATGACTAACCTTAGTCACCTACGAAAGCCGACTGATGGTAGAATTGCCCTAGATAGATAGATAATATAGAATAATTCTGATATGTCCACGATGAATGAAATCCAAATTTTTAGTTTACATAATTTTTTCCAAGTTTGAGAATTTTACTTCCCCAAGTTACTGAAAAATTTTTTAAAATACCCTCTTTTTGAACCCACATTTTCAAAATACCCTAGTTTGAAAAAAAAATTTCAAAATACCCTAAAATAAAATTTCAGATCTCGTCCATACTGTTCATCTGCCATCTCGGACCGCGCGAACAGATTATTTTAAACGTTGTGCGTGTATTAAATATATATTTTTTTTATTGACCGGGATTCCCAATCCCGGCCAACAATTTTATTTTTTTTATAATTAAAATTAAGGTTGGCCGGGGTCGCCAAACTCGGCCAACCTATTTAATTTTTTTTTTTATAATATAAATTTGAGGTTGGCCGGGGTCGCCAAGCCCGACCAACCTATTTAATTTTTTTTTTTATATAAATTTGAGGTTGGTCGGGGTCGCCAAACCCGGCCAACCTAGTTGGTTTTTTTTTTAATTTTTTAAATGGTTGAGAGTGTTGGTGTGCGTGTAAGAGTGTTGGTGTGTGCGTTTACGTGTGTGTGTTAAGAGTGTGATATGTTGAAAGTGTTGGTGTGCGTGTCATAATTAATGTGTGTGTGTTAGGTTAGGTTGTTGGTCATAATTAATGTTGGTGTGCGTTTGTGCATGGGAATTTAGGTTTGTGTTGGTGTGCGTGAGAGCTCATGGGTGTGTGTAGGAGTTTGGATTTTCTATTAGTTAAGTAATTTATTGACAATGAATATTAAGACATTCTTATCAGGAGAGCTATGTCGATTCGTCTTCAGTTGTGTGGGCCCGAAAGTCTGGATATGTAGTACGATCAGGGTGGCCATAGGTCCGAATCAATAACAACAGACGCGGCAATAGTACCGTTGGATGTTAGGGCGATGCACGTAACGTTTTAGAATATTATTAAACAACGCCTAATCCATGGTAGTGTGCTACAGTTACTGTACACGATGGATTTTTATGGAGTATTTAGGTGTGGATATATTTAGATTGACCGCGCTCTTATTACTGCATTGGTTGAGAGGTGGCGACCAGAAACAAACACTTTTCACTTTCCGATAGGCGAAGCCACAGTGACGTTGGAGGGTATTGCCATTTTGTGGGCGTTGCCTGTACGGGGTAATGTTTTACTGGGTCAAGTTCCGGAGAAAATAAATTGGTTTGAAATATGTGCTGAGTTGTTGGGTTTTGTGCCGAATGAGTCAGATATTTTGTCATCCCGAATTATGGTCAAAGTCATTCTCAACCGCCTACGACATACCCGAATCACTACCAGTTCTACAGAAGAAGAAGTCATGCAATACACCTGATGTGTGGCACTTGGCTTGATCTCCAACCAGTTAATGCCGGACAAAAGCCAAAAATTTGTTGGGCTGCATTATCTAATGCACATGAATGACGCCCGGCATACTCGGTCTTGCAGCTGGGGTTCGACTGTACTAGCGTACCTTTACAGAGAGTTGGCTACTGCGCCAAGGATGGAGTCAAACAGTATATCAGGGCCAATTCAATTACTCCATGTATTATTTTCACATTTTTATTATATGAATCACTTATAATGATAATAAACTAATTGTTGTTTGTTTGTTTTTGTATTTAGGTTTGGACGTGGTCTCGTATTACAACTATAACACCAATACCTGTATTTAGACGCTTGCTAACTGGGTAAGATTTGGATGACGATGGGGAAAAGGGATCCCGCCTACGACATACCCGAATCCTGAACGCGTCCAAATCTTGCCTAGTTAGCAAGCGTCTAAATACAGGTATTGGTGTTATAATTGTAATACGAGACCACGTCCAAACCTAAATACAAAAACAAACAAACAACAATTAGTGCATTGTCATTATAAGTGATTCATATAATAAAAATGTGAAAGTAATACCTGGAGTAATTGAATTAGCCTTGATATACTGTTTGACTCCATCCTTGGCGCAGTAGCCAACTCCCTGTAAAGGTACGCTAGTACAGTCGAACCCCAGCTGCAAGACCGAGTATGCCGGGCGTCATTCATGTGCATTAGATAATACAGTCCAACAAATTTTTGGCTTTTGTCCGGCATTAACTGGTTGGAGATCAAGCCAAGTGCCACACATCGGGCGTATTGCATGACTTCTTCTTCTGTAGAATTGGTAGTGATTCGGGTATGTCGTAGGCGGTTGAGAATGGCTTTGACCATAATTCGGGATGACAAAATATCTGACTCATTCGGCACAAAACCCAACAACTCAGCACATATTCAAACCAACTTATTTTCTCCGGAACTTGACTCAGTAAAACATTACCCCGTATAGGCAACGCCCACAAAATTGAAATATCCTCCAACGTCACTGTGGCTTCGCCTATCGAAAAGTGAAAAGTGTTTGTTTCTGGTCGCCACCTCTCAACCAATGCAGTAATAAGAGCGCGGTCAATCTAAATATATCCACACCTAAATACTCCATAAAAACCCATCGTGTACAGTAACTGTAGCACACTACCGTGGATTGGGTGTTTAATAATATTCCAAAACGTTACGTGCATCGCCCTAACATCCAACGGTACTATTGCCGCGTCTGTTGTTATTGATTCGGACCTATGGCTATCCTGATCGTACAACATATCCAGACTTTCGGGCTCACACAACTGACGACGAATCGACATAACTCTCCTGATAAGAATGTCTTAATATTCATTGTCAATAAATCACTTAACTAATAGAAAACCCAAACTCCTACACACACACCCATGAGCTCTCACACACACGCACACCAACATAACACTCTAACACACACCTAAATTCCCATACACAAACGCACACCAACACCAACATTAATTATGACACACACGCACACCAACACTTTCAACATATCACTCTTAACATACACGTAAACTCTCACACAAACGCACACCAACACTCTTACACACACACACACACACACACACGCACACCAACACTCTCAACCATTTATAAAATTAAAAAAAAACCGAATAGGTTGGCCGGGTTTGGCGACCCCAGCCAACCTCAAATTTATATAAAAAGAAAATTTAAATAGGTTGGCCGGGTTTGGCGACCCCGACCAACCTCAAATTTATATTAAAAAAAAAAATTAAATAGGTTGGCCGGGTTTGGCGACCCCGGCCAACCTTAATTTTAATTAAAAAAAAAACAAAATTGTTGGCCGGGATTGAGAATCCCGGTCAATAAAAAAAATATATATTTAATAAACGCAAAACGTTTAAAATAATCGGTTCGCACGGTCCGAGATGGCAGATGAACAGTATGGACGAGATCTGCAATTCCAGTATTAAGGTATTTTGAAATATTTTTTTCAAATTAGAGTATTTTGAAAATATGGGTTCAAAAAGAGGGTATTTTAAAAAAAATTTCCAAGTTACTCATAAAACATTCTTTGATAAATTCACTTTTAAGCTTAAATCATTTATATATCAAGGGAACCACATCACACCACATTCTATGTACATATAAATTTTTCATTTTCAAATAAATTAAATATATATAGCATATATTTAAATGGACCAAATAATAAATTAACTCGAAAGAGCTGACTCGACATTGTTCCAAATCTTAAAAAAAAAAAAACAAAAAAAAATTGAAAATCAAGAAATGAGGGGAAGTGAGACTGAGGCTCAGATCTATGGATACCGATCAGGCAAAAGAGAATCCAACCACGCCATGGCTGCAAAACCTCCGGTTGCATCTGATATACCAGATGCCATCCGGGTCGCCCCGCCAAGATACGGGTCTCTCTCTCCGGTTGCCCGATCCATTAGCTCAGAAGAATCAATAAATCATCATCACAGCCTCATGAAGAATCATATATATAATTGCTTAGATAGATAGATACATAGAGAGAGAGAGAGAGAGAGAGAGAGAGAGAGAGATAGTGGGGAGAGTGACATATACATGTGCGTGAGTTTAGGGCTGTCAACGGTTAAGAGGATGTTTGGCTAAGCTTCATGGTCTCTGCGCTTCAATTCATCAAGGGCTGTTGGTTTTCGACTTTTAATTGAAGAAGAAATCATAGGGTTTACAGTGAGGGGCAACCACCCTTCAAGAACTCCCATTTTCTCTCACTGTAACCCTCATTCTCTCTCTTCTGAGCATCTTCCAACCCTTCTATTCCTGGCCCTTTTCCATCATTATATAGCTGTCAAGCTTCATTATTTGCACCTGGTTTCGGCGCATTTGCCCATAGGGCAAAGGGCACTACAGTCATTTCACAAAAAGAAAGCAAAACCACAAGGAAATTGGTCAAGAGCACAAAAGTGAGGCTCAGATCTGTAAACGAGGCAAGAGAATCCAACCACGCCATGGCTGCGAACCATCCGGGCTGCCCCGCCAAGATACGGGCCGGGTTTCTCGTTTGCCCCGGCTCAGAGGAATCGTTAGGGCTATCATCACAGCCTCCTTCAAACATTTCACCATCATCATCATCATTATTATTATTATTGTTGTTGTTAATATCAATGTTGTTGTCACAAGAGCGCAACGCAGAGCAACAGCAACAGCTCTTGTACCAAAAAAGAAAGAAAAAGAAACAAAAAGGTTGATGATTGGATTCTCGCAGGGATTGTACAAGAGATCTATGATCTATCCATCTGTCTCTTCTTTTCTGTGACTGTGAGAATACACAGAGAAGGGTTGTTTGGTTTTTAGTTGAAGAAAGAGGGGGGAAAATCATGGGGTGAGAGGGAGGGGTAACCACCCTTGAGGAACTCCCAAACATCCCTCACTACCCTCAGATCTGTTTCCTCTGAGCCTGAGTCCCCACCTCCATTGTTGTTCAGTCTTAGCTTTTCTATTTATATATTGCTTGCCAGTCATCTCCCTTGGGAACTGCCCCTCTCGTAAAATTGGGGTGTGAAATTGAGGGTATTCTTGTCCATTTGAAATTCCTTAAAAACTTATTAGCTTATGTGTGAACTTAATTCCAATTCGGTTTAAAGTTTAGGATATGTGGATTAAACCCGATTGTAATTAAAGGGTGTTGTCTAAGCTTATTTTAAATCTTATAGGCTCTTACTTTTTACAAGATATTTTAAAATTTTATAAAACATTGAATTTTATTTTAAAATAAGTTATTAGTGTATTGAATAAGTAAATATGTGTAACTTATGTAAGAGCAATTTCGAATTAATTTGGCTGACAACTATAATCGAAAACAAATTGGTGGGAGACCCTCATTGGGAACGCAACAACCGTTCGTGCAAACAAGCAAAAAACATGGTTCCTTGTTTCAGTAGCTATCTCGCATAAATCACAACAATCATTGTTAATGATCCCTCCCCTAGTGCCTTTAGATTCGCTCGTGCACCAATCTCCAGCACCAAGCTTTAACCTTTGAGGGAAGATTGGCTGGACATAACGTTGTGTTGTTCTGCTACTGATCTCTATTTATCGTGAAGAACCCTGACGGCTTCCCCACACACGAACAAATAAAAAAGGATTGTTCTCTTTATTTAAATCGACGGGAATGCTACCCGTGTGAAACCTACGAGCATGATGACCCTCTCGGTGGCCTATGCACTCTGAGACCCTCAAATCCTCTCGACAATTTTTTGTCCATGATCTCATCGGCACAAGTTTGTGGGTATTCCAGGAATCACCAAAGAAACGAACTGATCCCCAATTTCCAATATGCCATTTAAGGCCTTCCATCTAGTAATAATGCTCCATCACACAAGAATGAGATGCTCGAGCTCTGCAATTCATGCTATACCTTTTGATGAGCAGCTGACTATAGAGGTTGAATGATTTTTTTTAAAATGCGTCATACCTGTTTTGCGGCGAGAGGACGGTTGAAAGATATAAAACCCTGAAACCACATACCCCCACCCTCGCAAGCCTTTGAGGGTACACATCCTACCCTGAGATTCCCATGGTATTCTTCATCAATCCCTACCACCAAAAGCAACTACACATCCTATTGATCTCTTTACAAAAATTAACCAAGAATCCAGAATTGCCGATTGCATCTGCGGGAATGCCTCGCACCACTCCTTATATTAACACTTCTTTACCATGTATCCAATGGCAATAATCAACCTTTTCTTACTTGTAGGCTCACTACAAGAACATGAACAAATTTATGACAATATAAACATTGATAATAAAAATATTATCACTAATTATATACATTTAATGATAACTAAATTATGTTGTCACAAAAAATATAGTTTGCACAATGTCAATAGTAACAATATAGTGTAAAAAGATAACAACATAACACAAATTTAATAATTAATGATACACCTATGGTAACAATTAAGTATAATGAAATTTTAACACAAAATTCTAATAACAATTTTTTTTTTTGTCATCAAGTTATCACTAAAGTATATAACTAATTATCAATTGTGACAACTAAAACATTAGTTCTCAATTCTCACACATTTAGTCCCTATATGTGTGTCACTGATGGAACATCATTGTCTCAAAATCCCAATTTGTCACTAATGGGACATTATTGTCCCAAAATCAATTCCTGTGGAATTAATTTTGGAATTAAATCCCTCGTGGATCTAAATGTGGACAGAATCGAGTCCTATGGGACCAAAAATATTTAACATTTTAGTTTTTCCTCTTGATTTCTTCTCCAAGTCCGGTCAATCTCTCTTTCTCTCCCTCCCTCGCTCCGACCATCACCGGTCGCCTCCACCACAATTACCCATGAAAAGCCCCCTAACCTCAACACTCTCTCTCTCTCTCTCTCTCACACACACACACACACACACACAAGTTGAAGCCAAGGAAACTAGAAAAGTCAAGAGGAGTGAGTTTTGGCCAAAATCAAGGTAATGCCATGGAAATTGAAAAAATAATGAGAACGAAGTGAGATGGTGCTGGTGGTTTGTGTTTTCTTTGTGAGTTGTCAAGTGGTATATTTTGTGTGCGTAGTATCGGTGCCTGAATGTGCGTATTGTGTTTGTTTGTGTGTTCTCTGTGTGCGCGTGGTTGTGTCTGTGTCTATGTTTGTTGAAGTGTGTGTTTTGACTTTTTTTTCAATTGATGAAGATAACATGTACATGGCAATGGGATAAATGGCTCATGGTACACTTCACACCTACTCGGGTATTACTCAAAGTGTCTGTTTAGCCATTGGGTAAATATAATGATACAATGGAATGAAATATTAACATTATATAATATATGACCAATGATATCCAACCTCTTTTTTATTTTTCCCCCCATTGGATCAGAGACATTCCTGCTTGAGTCCGTGGTGCATATGCATCTAATCACATCCTAAGCCAAATAAATGGATTATAATATCACAATATTTGGACTTCTGGAGTTACAACACTTACTGATGAACACGCCGTTGTTCAAGTATTAAGATCCAAATGTTCCAAGTCTACAATTCTGTTTTAGGCTCAAGTTTATCCGCGCTATTTCTCTTCATTAATTTACTTTATTTTATTTTGTGTGAATTGCATAAAACCCCCTGTAGTTTTTTGCATTTTAATCAGAACACAAGAGGGTTTTATGCAATTTACCCTTCTCTTTAATTATTTATTTTTGGCTGACCATATAATATATTGCATGTCAATTGAAATTTAAACAGTCCAACAAAGAACCCATAATCAATCCAAATCAAACCCATTTACAATCTAAAACAAATTTAAAATCCAACACATTTTAGAGCTGATCCAGTAGGACTTGACTCAATTCCAACGCAACCCACTCATTTACCACCACTTAGAAACACATTTTATGCGATGCCAGATCAAACACCGCCCACATAATGCTTCAAAAGCAACAAAAACTAATTTATTACCTTTCAAAAATCAAATTCGAATATCATATTTAAAGAAAAGAAGAGGCCCCAATACCATGGAAGTTCTGGGTCGATTTCCTACCAACTCGTGTGGGCTCATATTAGCACTTTTATAATAACTCGTATTTTACTCTATAATAGTTGATTGTTTGAATTATATTTGATATTCATGTAATGATAATATAATTCTTCTCACAAATAAATAAGAATGAAAATTGTAAATATGCCAATTTCATTCAAAATCCCCTGAATTTGGAAACGGAACAAAGTTTCACCGGACTCTTTAGTAACAAAAAGAAAAAAAGGTAAAATCAAATAAAACAGAAAGGATCTCACGGAATAGAAATTTCACAATTAAAATCTACTACGGATTATGAGGCTCAGATCTGTTTGTGATCGGGCACAGGTATTGAACCCACCATGGCTGCAAAAGACCCGGTTGTGTGTGGGTTGACCCACTTTCTAACCGGGCTGCCCCGCCAAGATACGGGTCAGAACGTCCGCATGCCCGATCCAATTGTTCTGAGATATCATCACAGCCTTCTCAGGTACGTAGGAAAAGCAAGCACAAATCTGTATCTCTGGTCTCAATCAGTCCCACAGTTCAATCCACGCGAAAACCACAGGGGGGTAATTGCAATTTTCCTATAGATTAAGGGCTGTTGTTTGAGAAGATGAAATCACGGGCATATCAGAGAGGGGCAACCATCCTTGAAAATTCTCATTTGATCTCTCTCTGACACCTCATTCTTTGAGCTCCTAGAATTAGGAGAATTACGATAATCAAGTCTCATTAAAAGACAAGGGTTTAAAAAGGGTCAAATTGCAAATAACAGATAATTCATCCACGCCATGGCTGCAAACCCCCCCCCCCCCCCCCCCCCCCCAAGTAAGTAACAGATGCCATCCGGGTCGCCCC